>JAJMHY010000052.1:0-94566 GCA_030583325.1 Saccharomycopsis selenospora | reverse complement strand
AATCAATATAACAATAATGACTCATAACAACGACTCATAAGAATCTACTAGAAAGATCATAAACGTGGAAACCTACATTGATTGAAGATAAAGTAAAATAGAACCTACAACATAAAGTCGAATATAAATATGATTGATTTCAAACATATTTTAATTCATTTTATTCAATCCTACTTTACTTATTTATATAGAAGATATACATAGAAAAATAGTTATAGAAGAAGACTAATAACTATCTACATAATCTCTAATACATTTTATTTCATTTCTAACAACTTTATCTAAATATAAACTTTACCTGTTTGTTAAACAAAACAACATTATAACAATATTTGTGTGTTAAACAAACACCTTATTACAACACTATATAAAATGAAGTAACCTGCTGGTCACAATATAAGAAGATCTCAATCAAATTAATTAAACCAAGTTCGAAATCAATAATATTTATATTTAATTTTATGCTAGATTCTAATAGATCTTCTTTGCTTTAAAAAAAAATTTGATTTTAAGTTAGTATAAATAAGACACAGAACGTTAAAATCTTCTTTACGATATTTGCTCTCCATGGGGATATCTTTTAAAAAGTGAAGAATAAATCAAACTTTTTTTTATGTTACCATTTTGATGGATCTTTTAATTTACTGATTTTTTTATATTACCGTGATAAAAGTAAAATGAATCTAAGAATTTTATACTTAATTTAAAAATATATAATTAAATCTAAAAATATCAAAATAGAGACAAGGTAAAATAAAATAAAATACTAACAGCCAAAAGAATAAAATTATTCAATTTTAATTGGTGTTATTATTTAAATCAATAAGAAAAAAAAGGTTCATCAATATAAGAGGGATTGAAAATAAAATAGAAGTAAAAAAGCAAAAGGCAAAATGCAAACACATAATGAAGCAGACAAATGAAAATAATTAAATTTTGACATACTAGAATGAAGATTTTTTACACCTAATTTATTGATCAGTTCTTGAACAACCTGAAACTTCAGTAATAGCAGCAGGACAAACAACTTGTTCAAAAGTAACATCTGGATTATCAGCACCAGCAAACCAGTCCCCAAATCTGAAACTACAACCCGCTTGTAATGCAGTTGGTAATCCTGAACATGCTGATAAAGATGATACACCACCATATTGATCTCCCCAAGTATAACCAGATCCAAATTCAGATACGCATCCATTAGCAAAATAGCCAACACCTCCTCCTGGTATTTGTAAATCAAAATGATTAGAACTTAAATCAGCTCCAGTATTAGTAATTTGTACAATCATTTCTTTACCTTCAACTGTACCAGAGGTAAAGGTTAATTTAACACACGAACAACACATATTAGATTCAGTTCCTCCGATAATAGATGCAGCAGCAAACCCATAAGCTAAAGTATCACTAACAACCCAAGGAGATTGATCATTACACGTGAATGCAGAACCACCAACACATCCTGATTGAATATTAGAATCAGTTAAAACATTTCCAGAGGCGTCACAAGAATTAACAACGCCACTAAGGGCATCGGATTTACCACTCCATGAACATGATGGTTTACAACAATCCCAGTATCTAGTAGTAATACCTGAACCTGACCAACCACCTGAAATAACTTCAGCACTCTCAGAGGAGCTTGATGAAGAAGCCGAGGAACTAGTGGTAGTTGTTGTTTTTGTATCAGAAACGGTAGTGGTATCTCTAGAAGATGAAGTAGTAGTAGTAGTAGTAGTAGAAGAAGAAGAAGAAGAAGAAGAAGATGATGATGATGATAATGATGAAGAAGAAGAAGAAGAAGAAGAAGATGATGATGATGATGAGGAAGAAGAAGTAGAAGTAGAAGTAGAAGAAATATAAGTAGAATCTGAAGTAGTGGTTTCGTAAGTTATGGTGCTGGCAGTGCTGGTTGTTGTTGAATCAGCTGAAGAAGCTTCAGAAGAGGTGGCAACATTACTGTCAACAGTAGTACATTGATAATAGTAAGGATTTTGAGACACACAAGTAGCAGTAGAAACGCATACTGTTGCACCGGTCCAATTTATACCACCACATTGGCCCCACATAGATTGAACACCCTCGGAGATGGCATCATTACCCTCAACAGTAGTACATTGATAATAGTAAGGATTTTGAGAAACACAAGTAGCAGCAGAAACGCATACTGTTGCACCGGTCCAATTTATACCACCACATTGACCCCACATAGATTGAACATCCTCAGAGGTAGCAGTAGCTAACAATAAAGACACATACGCGATCAAAGATAACATTTTCCTTTTGCTTAAAAAATAAAGAATATATATATATATAAAGGAAAGACTAAAACAAAAACGATAATACTAATGCTAATGTTTATTTCTAGTAGTAAATGATTATGTTAAAAGAGAATTAAAATAGTTCAATTGAAATTTTTGCAAAACAGATTGAGAAAAATAGAAAGTCTGTGATATTTATACTATAATCAATATAATTATTTATCATTTGCACCACTCTAACTAAATTAGTCCTTCTTGGGGGTATATACCTTTAGATGCATAATAATGGATAAATAAGGATCGGTACTAAAAAAATATTGAGGGAAAAAAAAAGTATATTCTGCATATAACGTGGTTATAAGGTTGTATAATCTATAGCTATCTCCTTATTTCAATAATAACAAAAAGGAAGAATAAAAATGTTGGAGTATTGAAATTGACATCTGTAACATCTTTTTTCTCATTGATCCATACATTTTTCTTTTTATTTTCATTTTTCGACCATAGGTAAGGTGTCATAATACAATAAAGAAATCTGCTACAGTTTTAAAATATTTTAGTTTCAGTACTTTTTTTTTTCAAATGATCTATATAAATAAATTAACTAATGCAAGATATTTTAACCATAAGAGGAAATAAGAGAAATAATTACTCTAAAACTAATTGACTTCTCTGGCAGGAGTGGCAGATTTATAATATATTATGGTACACTGACAGCCATTAATGCTATTTAGCTAGTTTGTATATAGTTTTAGTACACAGGAGCAACATAAATAATTATACGAGCTGTAGTTAATATATTACAAATGGACTGATTGATCATTTTTCTTCTCTTTTTTGTGCTCTATCACATTCTCTTTTTAATGAAATGTAGATTTTATTAACAATAGAGGGAAACTATAGTAACAATAATTTAATTTTTCCTTGTATTGTATTCATTCCTTTTTATTGGAATGAATTAATACAATTTTCAGTTGAATATTGTTATAACAATGATAGAAGACAAGTAAATGATTATAATCATTCCAGGCTAAATTATTATTAAAATATTTTTAAAAGCAAAAGAAATTGTTTATTCAGATATATCAACTGTAATAGAATAATTATTAATATTAATGATGAACATCCAACATATTAAAAGGTTTCTACATATGCCGCAATTGTACTGATATTATGCTATTTTTCTCACATTAAAATAAACATAATAGTTGCAGTACAGTATCTCCTCTCCTCATATCCTTTTAGGCATTTTTCTATTCCTTTTGTATTTCTCAGTGTAAATTCAAGAAATAATTACTAGCGTCTACACATGTCCAAAGACCCATTATTATGGTGTATAAAAATCTACCACCCGGAAATCGAAAGAATTTTGGCCCAATCAAAAAACTTCAAACAAAAAAACTCCAATTAATTTGACCCCCATAGAAAATTTCAAAATTCAATAAATTTCTATTGATCAGAAAGAAAAAGAAAGAAAAAAAATATTCAAAATTATTTTTATTTTTATAATATTAATATATTGGCATTATCTCAATTGATTATTTATTTATAAATAATACAAATATTTATTTATTGATTTATTTGTTTTTCATTTTATTCCTTTTTTCATTTCAAATTTTATATTCATAATGGGTTCTTATTACAAAATTTTAGGTGCTAAAGTTCCAGCTTGGGTTTTATCTTTTGTCACTATTTCCTCTGCTGCTGGTTATGGTTATTACGCTGCTAACAAGCCTGCTGCTCCAGCTGATGCTACTCCAGCCCCAGCTGCTACTGCTGGCAAGAAAGATGAATTAGATGTTGAAAAACTTTTAAATGATTTCTTAAAAGATAATGATTCTAAAACCACCTCTGCCTAATTTTTTTTCTCTTTTCCATTGCTTATTCAATTCTTCTCAAGTCACATCACAAACAACACATAAAAATGATAAGTTGATTAATATAAAATATAATATGTCATAAATTACACCATCCAATTCAAATAATAACAATACAATAATGAACTTTTTTTTCACTAATTTTTTTCTTTATATTTAAGATCAAGGGAGTTTTAAATTTAGTTTATCAATTTTAATTGCAATTGAAATACTTATAATTTTAAATACATTTCGTTTTAATTTTATTCTTTGCTTTTTAAAGGAAACATTACAATTAAAATGATTAATTAATTGGAAAAGAAACTCTCAATGACTCCAAGTATATATCTTTGTGTAATATCTATAAATATTAAAATAATAAAATACTCTAAAATCAATAATATTAATAATTTTGATGAAACTAATTTAAAAATAAATCAAAATTTAGAAAAAAAAAAAAAAAAAAAAAAAAAAAAAAAAAAAAAAAAAAAAAAAAATTAAGGAAAGAATGATAATAATTATTAAATTTGATCTTGCCTTTTTATATGTAGGTTTCTTATTAATTTATTTTTAATATTGATACTGATAAAAATATAATTTATATTAATTGTTTGTAAGTGAATTATTTTCTTTTAATCGAATTAATTATTTTTCATTTAATAATACTAATAATTTTATTCAATAATTATAGTTACCAACGAAATGATTCTTTTTTTGCTCTATTGTAATATACGTTCAATGCCGACGGTTATTTTTTTAGATACGATACGCATCTTGAGACCTCTCCGTCTAAGAAAACCAAAACCAAAAAAAATGTTTGACGGTCGATTCCAAAATAAAAAATTTACCAAAAAAGAAGGACATTTAGATATAATTTCGTCAAAAAAAAAATAAAAAAAAAAAGTATTTAATAAGCTTCTATAAATATTATTTGATAAAATATTTGTATATATATCTTAATTCTTCTTCATCTTCTTATTTGGCAATCCATACACCTACTCACCCCCAGGCATCTTCTTTATTGATATATTTTTCTACTTTTAATATAAATCCGGAACTTTTTTAGGGATAAAAAAAATTAAAACCAAAAATTATTTTCTTAAAAAAAAAGGTTACCAATTTTTTTAATCATCTTGAAAGGAAAATACTATATACATCGATTCACGTTTATTATATTATAATTGTCATTGATAATAGATAGCTATATATTATAGCTATTGGTTTAGTATTCTGATAAATAGAAATTGATAGATTTATTTTTGTTTCTTCTTGTTTTTGTTAGAATTCTTCTCCCATCTTTTTATTTTTTTTAGTATTATTGCTGTCTAACTAAATAATACGATAATCCCTCACCGCATAATTTTGTTATAATACTAAATGGCTTAAAAAATGGAAGCGAGCTTTTTTGATGATGATGACGATGAGTCTGAAATATTAGAGTCGAATCTCAGGACTGCTCAACAAAATAAAAATTTCCACGCTAATACTTCTTTTAACCATAGTATTAATAATAATCAAAATATTAACAATCAGAGCATCCCTGGTGGATTCCTTAATAATTTCAATAACCAGTCTTCAATGCCTACTCCTAATAATAATAATAATAATAATAGTAATAGGAGCCATTTTATATCAGTTTCTTCTACTCAGCCTTTTAATGTTAAAATTATGCAATATAGTTCTGTTCTTCAGCCTAATAATATTTTTGATTTATCTGCTAATGATATTGAAGCTAATGAACTTCATAATATAATAGAATCCTATAAATCTAATGATTATATTGGGGTTTTCACTCCGATGATTTTAAAATATTTTCTTTCCAAACTAAATAATTTGTTCTCTCCTCTTAATACCAACAATAACAATAACGATTCTAATTATGGTACTTTAGGTAAAGTTTTGGGTGTCACATATGATAATTTTAATAGAAATAGAGTCACATCTATTAAAATTCAAACCTTTTCTCCAATTGATGTTAATAGCATTAATGGTTCTATAGCTCAAGTTACTCCTCATATGATTCCTAATATGAATAACAATTTACTAACACCACCTTCCACTCAACCAAAACTACTTCAAAATGAACCATTTAATGATCACAAAGACGATGATGATAATGGTGATGATTTTTCCGATGATGACTTTTCCGATGATAGCCACTATCTTGAAGATGATGATGATGAAAATAATAATCGACAAGATTATCTTTATTCATCTAGAACTTTGAAAAATCCTGAATCTATATTACTACTTCAAGAACAACAACAAGATAATATTATTCAACAACCTCAAGATGTTTTCCAGCGAAATTTGCTTCTTCACCATCAAGCTGAACAAACTGAAATGGAACAACAAGAAAGAAAACTATTAGAAAATGGTACATCTGATAATATAAGTGATAATAGCAATGATGATAATAAAAGGCAAAAGAAACTTACAATGATGGAAGCCAAAAATAAAATTTCGAAAGATTTAGTTCATAATTTTAGAAATCTTGATTTAAATACTTTGAAGAATCAATTATACTTGGATATTGCTAAAACTTCTATAGATTCTTCAATTGAAGATCCGATAGAAAGAAGAAAAATGATTGAAGAGTCTGTTAAATCTGAAAAGGCTAATAAGGTATTAGAATTCCCTACTAGAAAACGTATTACAGCTTCTGTTACTAATAATAATGGTATGCTAGCATTACGTTCAGCTTCAACTGCTGATTCACCAATGGCTAATACTACACTGTTAGCATTTCCTGCAATTACATCTTCTCAGAATCAATTAGTCCCAAGAAGTTTATCAGGTAACAACAATGATCACCAAAAAGCTATGATACTAGCAGCAGCAGCAGCAGCAGCTACTACTGCAGCTACTGCAGCTTCAGGTTCCGCTCCTGATTTACCGAATACTAAAGCGCCATTAATCACATTAGGTCCTAGTTTAGCTCCTTCTACAGTTCGACCATCTTCATCACCAGCTAATAATAACAGAGCTATTAATAATTTACCTTCACCATCTCCAAGAATAATTTACCCTAGTAGTCCTTCTAAACTTATTGCCACCAGAAATAATAGTTCCAAATTTTTAGCAGTCGGTAATAATTATAATTATAATTATAATAATGGTAGTGGTAACAACAACAATATTTCTGCTAAGAAATTAATAAATAGACCATATTCAAGATCAATGATAGAAACAATGAGCAATAGATCTGCAATTGCTTCACCAAGATCTCAACAATATGAAAATCAAATTATGACTAGATGTTTAACAAAAAAGAAATCTATTTTACTTCCAACAATTTTATCTTTAGTGGTCCCAGTCACTGAGCCGCTTTTCCCTAATACTAATATTAAGAATTTGAAAATCTATAATCCAATTCAAAAACAAACTTTTATTCGTATGGCTAATGATGATCAATTAATTGCTTTATTCTATGTTAAAAATCCAATTTTCAAATCGGGTTCTATTGTCAATTCTATTGATGATATTCATGAAACGGGGGTTTTAGCTAAAATTAATTCTTATAGTAGTCCTTCATCTTTTGATTCAAATTCTGCCCCTTTAATCGCTGATATTACTACTCTTAGTTCAGTAGAAATTAAGAAGATCATTCCTCCCGAGAAGAAAGTTCAATCTGAGAAGACAACTCCTGAGAAGAACATTAATGATCAGGATACTAACGCTAATTATGGTGGTGCTATTGGTGATGTTAATACTACTACTGCTGGTGATGCTTCTAATTTTTGTATACCCGCTACTGGAACAGACAAATCAAAGAATATTCAAGCCTATGAAGGCGTGACTTTACAGAAATTAGTATGCTTAGCAGAAGTATCAATGATTAATACCAAATTCTCTAGAAACTCGTTACCTGAGATTAAAAGTTTAATGGGGAAAATTATGCGTCGCTTATCAAGGTTGTACTATAATTCTTCAAAGGAAGGTCTGGCTAATTACATACCAGGCTTTGATCATGAGTATATTAATATTTTAAATGATAATTATAATAATTTTGAAAGCTTGTCCAAAGTGGTAATGAAAGAAGAAAAATCTGAAAATATTGCAAAGCTTTTAGCAAATCTTGATTTCTATAAATCTTTTAATGACAATTCGGAAATTGCTAACTTTAAATTGAACATAATATGTGGCATCTTGGAGAAATATTATCAAATGAAATTTGCTAATCATGATGATGATAAAATTCAGAAACAATACTACATGACGATTTTCCAAAATATTGCGGAGAATATGAAAATTAAAGCTAAAGCTAAAGATATTTTAAACCTTTTAGAAATGGAATTATATATTAGAGATGGGTATTCTGTAACTAATGATGTTAGACCTACTTCTAGAGGTGATGCTGTTGATTATGAATATGATCAATATGATCCTAATTCTATCAGTAATATCACTACTACTCCAATTATTGAGACACCCTCTTCTGCTTCTGCTTCTATTAATGATACTCCCTATGAAAATAGTTACCTTCTTACAAGCAATAACAAGCGACTTTCAATTAACTCTAATAATAATAGTAACAATAACGTTAAATTGAAGCTCAAATATAACAAGAAAGAAAACTATCTGGTTGATAATATGAATTTACCTAATTTTCCTGTTTATGACACCCCTGATTTGTCTCCTGATAATGATGGCAGTATTTCAAATAACAGTACACCAAATGGAACTTTACTATCGTCGTTTTCGATTGCTAATGCTAATACTGCAAACTCTCCAGAGACCAGCAAATATATTAATGAGGCAAGCAACAACCACAACAACAGCAAAATTGATAATAATAATAATAATAATAATAATAATAATAATAATAATAATAATAATAATAATAATAATAATAATAATGATAATAATAATAATAGCCGTCAATTGGGTGTTAGTCAAAATTATATCACAACTACAAATGATAATTTTTTATCACATACAATGGTAAATCCAGCATCTCAATCTAGTTTGAATGATACTATCACCAGTAGTTTTACTGGTCGGCTCAATAGTGAATTAATGATGCAAAATAGCCACGAAAGTATTAGAACTAATCCTGATAAAAAAAAAATTTCTCCTTAATAATTGTTTTTCACTTGATGAGTTATATATATATATATATATATATATATGTAAATTATTTAATTTTTTTTTTTCTTTTTTCTAATTTATTTTAATTTGTTTTATAATGTTCCTCCTATGTTTATTTATCATGCCTGTAAACCAGCATCATCATCGATGTTTGTTAATAGCAGATGAAGCGATTCTTGATCATTATCATCGCCATTATCAATGCCTTGGTCATTATAAATATCAAGTCTTTGTTTAGTTTTCACATAAATCACCCAAGAAGCTGACATGAATGCAGCATGAGCAATAAGAATACTGATAAAGTTAACTACTTTGGTTGTAGTATCTTTGGTCTCACCAATAGCTTTAACTTTAGAACCAATATATAAAGATACTATTAATTTCGGAGATGTTATTGCAGAAGCTAGAAAAAAATTTCTAACTGTAATTTGATGAATGGCTGCTAATGCACCATTAGTCCAAGAATATGGTAATGGACATAATCTTATCAATGACAAAATAAATAAACTATCATCATCTTGACCAATAACGTGGGAAATTGCCGTAAAATGTTTTGATGAACCTAATAAGGCAGTAGCCCTGTTAGACAATAAATATTTAAATAATATAAATGAAAGTGTAGATCCAAGTACTGATGATGTTGCTAAAAGGAAAAAACCCTTGACACCCCATGCCATTCCCACTAACAATGAAAGAGTTGAAAATCCAATTAATGGTGGGAAACTGACTATAACAATTAAAATCCATAATATTAGTCCACCATAGTTCGATTCTTTAATAGTATTTGAAAATTCTGCCAATGCTGAAAGAATTGTATTTCTGTAATGGAGCATTACTCCACCAAACGAAATGAAACTGAAAAATCCAGTTATTAATAATGCCCTTTTCTTAAAGGGTTGATCATTAAACCAATTTAATGATGCCAACCCTGTTGACATTCCACTTTCAAGTATACCATTAGCCAATCTCCTTATATCAATCATTTTATATTTCCGTCTCTTGTTACTGCTTTATAAAATATTCTATTCCTAATAGAAAAATTTTATTGGCTTTCTCGTTTGATGTTAAAATATAAAGGCAATGCTCTAAAAATAAATAAATATATAAAAATTGTTAAGCAGGAAAGAAAAAAAAAAAATATTGGCATTGCTCATAACATAATTTGTGTATGAGAGTATCCACTAAAACGTTTATAACTGATTTACTTTATATCATAAATTGAATTCTATCTACATTCCTCGATCGATATTATTGATTATTTTTATCTTAATGTATTACTTTATATAGTTATTTTTGGATTTCTTTTTTTATTGTTTTTGTACGGTTTTTCAACTGCTTATTAATTTGTATTGTTGTCTTGATTAAACAAACTCAGCAGCTTTACCACCCATCAATAAACCAACAATTAAACCAAACAAACCTAAAACAGACCCAAAAATTTCAATAACTAAAATTTTAACAAATAACGCACTGTCAGCAGCATCAGCAATAGCGGCATTAGAACCAGTAATACCAACACAAATACCACATAACAAGTTACTCAACCCCACAGTGATACCACCCCAGAATAAAGAAAACCCTGTGTATAAATTACTTTTACTGTATAAAGATTCGGCACTAGCCGTAGTTAATTTTGAAGTATACACAATTGCCATAATAAGACCATAAATAGCGACAACTTCACAAAAAATAATAGATATTAAATTCTTAGTAGTAATTCTTGGTGCCTTCACACCAGCACCAATTATTGATGCCCCAGTGACAAATATACCCCATGCAGCTCCAATAACACTAAATCCAATACATGAAGTAATCCCTAAATTAGCCCATAAGTATGGTGAAGTGGTTTCTAAAAACTCGCCAAAGTTAAATTTTTCTCCTTCTCCAGTGAATAACATATATAATCCGACCACTGTAGCAGAGAAAAGCGTGAGATATGTCACAGAACCCATATTATTATTTTATATTATTATCGTTATTAGTATTATTATTATCAATGAGAAAACAGCTATTGTTTCTTTTTTAATTTTTTCTCTTTTGTTTAAAGAGAAAATGTGTAATTGATTGATTAAAGATAAGCAATTCGAATAAACAAAATAGACCCAAAATAAATAAATAAATAAAGAATATAAAATCTAAATGAAACTTTAAATAAAAATTCAAAAATAATAATTATTGTATATTTAAAATATTTTGTTTTTATTCTTTTAATATAATATCTATTTGTTAGCCAATTTAATATTTTATATTATATTGAATAAATAGTATCATTTCTTTGAGAAGCTTTTTCAACTAAAAATTTCATTTTTTCCTCTATCAATTTTTTATTTTTTATATTTTATATTTTTTCTTGATGATTTTTCTTCTTTTCTTTTTCGAATTTTTTTATGTGTAGTGATGCGTATATCACAACATATGGGCATTTAATTAGACTTAACATATTAAAATTAGTTTAAACAATTACATATATAAGTATTTTGAGTATCTATAAATGTTGTATTAAGATTTATTAATAAAGAAAAATAAACAGTAATGTGAGAGTAAAAAAACATAAAAAGGAAAATAATTATAATTAGCATCATTATGCTTATTGTTCTATAACAACAGAACCTTCGTAAGCAGGCTCTAATAATTTCCAGTCACAAGTAACATTTTCCTTTGAGAAGATATTTAAAATAGCTTGAGCAATATCTTCAAAATTTTCAGTAGCTAATGCTAAAATAGTAGGACCAGCACCAGAGAGACAAATGCCTAAAAGGCCTGGATAAGTGTTTGGAGTGATAGAAGACAAGATTTCAGAAAGTCCAGGAATCAAAGTCTTTCTATATGGTTGATGAATCTTATCTTGCATAGCAGCATATATAATATGAGGATCTGGTGGCAGTCTAGTTAAAGCAGTGGTTAGCACAGCTAATCTTTGCAAATTGAAGACTAAATCAGTTCTAGTATAAGCACTTGGTAAAACATCTCTAGATTTAGCAGTACTAACTTCAAAATTAGGAATGATAGCTAAACATTTGATTTCTCTACACCAGTCATATTTGATATGACGACCAATATTATTTGGAGGAATAGGTGGAACTAAGCCAGTATCATATCCGCCAGCTGGCTGTGGTAATACTTCAGCAATTGGAATCTCTTTACGTTCTAGTTCGCTAGCACTAAGTTCCCTCAAATAAGAGCCAACAAACCCACCAATCATAGCAGCAGTAATATTATCTGGATGTCTTTCAATCATAAGGCAAAAATCCAACATTCTGTCTTTAGAAAGTTTCAAATTAGCAACAGTATCAGCTAACATCACACCTGCTACGACAGCTGCACCCGAGGAACCTAAACCTCTACCTAATGGGATGGGATTAACAACGTGAACAGAAGTTCCGATTGGGAATTCACGAATATCATGACATCTTAAAACATATAAAGCGGTTCTTGTGACTAAATTTAAATCAGAAGATAATGGAACATCTTTTTCACCTTGACCTTCATAACTTAAATAGCAGTTAAACTTATCTTTATTAGACTGTTCAGCATTTGATGGATCAATAGTAAGGTGTAATTCTAAATATAAATTTAAACCAATACCTAAAACATCAAATCCAGGTCCTATATTAGCAGATGAAGCAGGGACTTTTATCAAAAATTGCTTGGCCATTATTTATATTACTTATTTTCTTAGAAATAATTATTTATTATTTCCAATATTATTCTTACCACAAAAATATATCACTTGAGTAAACAATAAGAGATGATGTCAATTTATTAACAACCTCACAAGGGCATTTTTAGTAATAAATAATATTTTTCTTTAGAAATTCATCGAGTACAAAAAAAGTCTTTGATTTCTCCCAATTTATTTTTTTTCTACAATCGATGATGACTCAAAGTTGTGTTGTTGTGTGTACCATGTGATACATGCACTTATGCATACGCTCACATACGCCTCAGAAGAAGTACAAAATTAGTACGGTGCATATAACAAAAGTAAGGATCCAATATCAGTAATGATCTAATCGATTAAGTCTAAAAGAGAGACACTATACTATTCTTAAGTGGTGTAAGTAAATTATTGTAAATCAAACTAGTTAAAATAAAAATAATGAATTAAGTAAATAATTAAGAGAAAAATAATACGCAAATAGGAAGAAAAAAAAAGAATTTTTTTTTTTTTTTTTTTGGTTGCTGTTTTGACCTCGTCTATGGCATATTTTTTTATGATAGACGATTGCCCGTGCGCGTTTGGAGTGTCTTATTTACTATGTTATAACATCATAGAATTAGAGGATTGAATAAACATGATAATGAATGATCCAGCCATTCATTTTAAATTGAATTAAAGAAAATTCTCCGTGATGAATTCCTTTTTTCTCTAAGACTTTATTATTTATATATCCAAACTTTTTTCTTCTTTTCTTTTCTTTTCTTTTATTTTCTTTCCTATTCTTCTCTATCTTTTTTTATTCCGTTTTGATCAACTTTGCTTATTTTTATTACCAAAATCATATATTTTAAGATATCCTAATAATATGAGATTTTTAGAATTTATTATATTCTTTATACTAGGTTTCATAAACTTTTGTAAAGTAGAAGCTGTTGTTACTGTTCAAGTTATAGCTTCAGGTTTAGATGACACCGATCTGTCATCAACGACATCAGGCACATCATCTGTTACTACGATATACTCAACTGCTACTAAGACTCAATCTAATGGGGATGTTTATACTACTATTGAAGGGTCAGCTAGTACCTATTATTCCATTGGTTACAGTCAATCAATTATCACTTATACTACTTCTGTTCCGGTTACTTCCACTTATACATCAAAAGGTGCTAATACTGTTATCATTGTCACCACATTCACTCAAGCTTTAGAAACTACTTCTTGTGTCACTTCTGTTGAAACTAGTATGATCATCTCTACTGTTTCTACTGAAAGAATAACCATTGTTTCTTGTGCTGATAAGAAATGTCAAACCACTCTTACTTCTACATATGTAGGAGAAGAAGACTCTAGCAGTGGTATTAGAACTATTTCTACTATCACTGATGATAGTGATTCTACCACCACCATCACTTCTAGTGGTTCTAGTAGTTCTAGTAGTTCTAATGGTTTAGTTACTTTAACTACTATTGGTTCATCCAGTGGTACTAAGAGTCAATCTACTGTTTATGTCACTCTGACCAGTGGTATTTCTGGTTCTTCTACTGGTACTGACACTGATAGTGTTATTACAACAGTTAGTGGAAGTTCTACTATCACTATTGCTAAATCAAGAACTTTAACTTTTGAAGATGGTGCTATACCATTAAGAGCGTACTATCTCAGTTCCTTAGTTGCATTCTTAGGAACTTTATTAATTTAATCTTGCATTTACATTTTCTCATTAAAATATAATATTAATCCATTTTTTTATATTTGTTCCCTCTTCTTCTTTTTCTCACTTCTTTTTCTGCTATAGCATATTCAATTATATATGGCTATTCAGATTCGATTCACTCTTATATTTTTTTTCCATATTTAATTTTTATATTTTTTTACTTGCATCTCCTAATCACCATTATCATATAATATACAATAAATATATTATCACCTTATTTCTACTTCTGTAATTATTTATTAATTAGTTCTATTCATATAAATTATATATTAATAAATTAAACATCCCAACATCAATCACATGATATTATTGAAAATATCAAAAGAAGAAAAAAAACTGGAAAAAAAAATAAGAGAAAAAAGTTTTTGAAAGGAAAGACCATGTAACATTATATATTTTTAAATTCATTAAAAATATCTTTCGTCTTCTTCTTTTGTTTCATTATTTATTCTAACTTATATTTATATTTATATTTATATTTATATTTACTCACTTTTTCTCTAATTGCTCGTATAAACTAATTTTGAATGAAGTATCTGAATAAAGCAATTTTGATCAAAGAACTTTAAACACATAACCAAGTCTATAGTTAAAAAAAGAAAGAAATTGAGTAGTAACTAATTGAATAACGATGAACTTTTGGGATAATCCAGATAGTTTTACCGCATTTGATATGAATTCTGTTGGACTACCGCAAAATGAATTAAATATGTCTAATCTTGAGAGTTTTTCTAACTCGAATAATAACGGAAATAATGTTATATTGAACGATAGAGTTATCCATGCACAATCTCTTCTGCCGGAACAATTACAACAACAATTTAACCAACCACATCAAATTCAAACCCAGATTTACTCACAAGACGCTTTTGTTAATGATAATAAGCAAAATAACTCTAATGCCCTTTCAAATTCCGAAATTATATCAAATTCATCATTTACACACCCTACCGGAAGTAACACTCCTCTTCTGGATCTTAACGATAATATAAACAAACTTAATGAAAACATTGTTACAATCAAGGAAGAACTTGCTAAAGAAGATCTATTACCAGCGTATAATTTTGAAACACCAGCAGGTGATGATGACACCCAAATGAGGCAAATTGATGGTTTCACCAAAGTCACAAAGGATGGTATTTCCAGTACTGCCAGTGGCACTAAGAAATCAAAAAAGAAAGGTGGTTCAGCCAATGGTAATTCAAGTAGTTCTGATAATGACTTATCTCAAGATTTTAATCAGTTACTCGCTAATAAAAGAAAATCACAAAATAGAGCTGCTCAAAGGGCTTTCAGAGAACGCAAAGAACAAAAATTAAAAGAATTAAGTATTAAATTGAAAGAAAGTGAAGCTGAAAAGGAAAAGTTAATAAAAGAATTAGATAAGGTTAAATTACAAAATGTAATTATTTCTACTGAAAATCAGATGTTAATTAAAAATAATAACAGCCAAGCTCAAAAGGCTGCCTTATTGCCAGCCAGTCAAAATGAAAAATGTATCGCAGATCCGAAAGTATCAGTGGAAGAAAAGGTTAAAATACTAAAGAGTGATGAATTTTTAGGTAAAGAACATCCAGTCAGATTTACATTTCCTGAAGTCATTCCTAATGAAGTTGTTCCATGCCCAGGTGATATTAGAGGTGACCAGAGAGGTTCTAATGAAAAATTAATTTATGAGAACCCTGAAAAAAATGACAAACTTTTGAGTATGGCTGCACTTTGGGATTACATTAATCAATTTGAAGAATTAAATCCATGTCATGAGTTAGATGTTGAACTAATAATGAACTCTTTACGTGGATCTGAAAAATGTCATGGTTTAGGACCTGCATATTCATTGCAGAAGGTTAATGAGACAATAGCAAAAGTGATACGATCTCAAGATTAATTTGCCTATTAAATTTTTCTTTTTTTTTTTTTTCTTCGATCTTATTGTCTTATTTTGTTCATGTATCTACTTTTATTTTTGTTTTGCTTGTTGGTTATAGCTTTGTTTTTCTATTTTTTTTTTTTTTTTTTTTTTTTTTTTTTTTTTTTTTTTTTTTTTTTTTTTTTTTTTTTTTTTTTTTTTTTTTTTTTTTTTTTTTTTTTTTTTTTTTTTTTTTTTTTTTTTTTTTTTTTTTTTTGATCTATTTTTTTTCGGATACTTAAAATGAATAGATAATCTATTTATTTTACAATAATCTGTCTGATGTGTTACTTCTAGGAAATATTCCTTACATATAGAAGCTACATGATACGACAAATGATTTATTATGACTTTTTTATACTTTTTTATTATATCTTTGTTTATTATTTATGGTAAAGTTAACAATACATATATTATTATAACGAAAAATTATTAATTATCAACTTCCATAAAATCTGGATTTTTCTTTAAAATTACTACTCCTTCTAAAGAGCTTGTTAAAGCAATATATTCATCATTTTCTAATTCTGCCCTTTCACCATATCCTAATAACACAGGTGTCTCTTGGGTGACCCATCCAGTTATTGTCTTTGGTTTACCAGCTTGACCAACAGTATCAACAGCTTGACCAACTCTAACATTTACTTTGATTGGAGATAAAGATTCATCGACCGTTACTAACATTCTTGGGTGAATAGCGGGTGATAAATAGTACAACAAGTAATGTGAATCACTGAAAATAAAATTCTTTGGTTCTAAAAGTAAAACACTAGTAGTTAAAAGACTTGCTAAGTGAACTTTAGATAAAATTTGTCTGTCTGTGTTGAACGGATTTAAAGATAAAGTTCCTTTACCTAAATGTAGTAATCCTTGTGCCAATCTTACAGCAAATAATCCATCTGGATATTTAACATAATAACCAGCTAATTGTCTCAAAAGATGAGATAATCTAGCATTATTAGTACCAGCACCCACAACACCCATTGAAAAAATGGCATTAATAGCAACATCACTATCAGAATCATGTGAATATCTGGATAAAGTATCGTAAACTTTCATTTGTGGATTAGATGCTGATACTAAGCCAAGGGCCAATGGAACAGTCCTCTTAATAGTTGATGTACCATAGTGCATTAAATGACCGAAATGGCGTAAAACCATATCTTGACCTATCTCTTCGCCCATGGCAATAGCAGCTATACCTAATACTGCATAAGCTTTACTAGTATCGTCTTTCTTAAAGTATAATTCTTTCTTCTTTTCTTCAACTTCTTCATCAGTGGTTTCATCTTTAGTATTTACAGAAGTAGAAGCTTCAGTGGTAGTAGTTGTGGCTTTAGCAGGCTCTTCAGTTGACATACTTTGGTCGCCATCTTCGTCAGTAGTACCAGCAGCAGTAGATTTTTTAGATGATTCACTTTTTTTACCTTCTTCAGTAGTAGTTTCGTCAGAGCCTTCTTCGTCTTCGTCTTCGTCTTCGTCGTCTTCATCTTCGTCTTCATCGTCTTCACCCTTTGGTCTAGAAAGGCATAAAGTCAATAATTTTTGAATTTGTAAAACGTTACCAGTGCCAGCAAAGGCACAAATAGTAACTAAAACTTTCAAAGATTCAGCAATTGGGTGTTCAATTGCACTTATTGTTTCTAAAACATCATCAATGGAGTCATTACCAATGAACAATAAGCCTAAACCTAAAGATAATAATTTAACCCATCTGCTATTTAATTCAGATGTATCTCTTTCTAACAAAGTTTGTAAAATAGTTGAAACAACTTCATCGTTAGCAGTACCAACAAAGACATGGCCCAAAGTTAAAGCAGCTAATGAGGCTATTTCTATCGTGACAGTAGGATCAGATACTATTGGGGATAATAATTCTAAAATAGATTCATTTTGGGATCCAGTATAGGCAATTCCTAAACCAATAATAGCAGCGATTTTCAATAATCTTGAAGATGATGTAACATATTCTTTTAATAATAAATAAGTTGCATCAACATCATCATGGATACCATTAGATGCTATACCCATAGCTAAAAGGGCTCCAGCTTTGATTTCTTCGTCAGATGAGTACAAATATTTATCAGCTTCTTGCAAACCATCATTATTATCCCATTGGTAAATACTACCAATAGAAGCAGTTGTAGATAACATGCCAGAACCTTTAGTTTTATAAATCCATGATTTGGTTTCATCATCACTCATTATTTTATCGTTAGAATAACCTAAATTAATAAACCCATTAACAAAATTAGAAGCTAAGTTTTGTTTAGCTGAATCAATAGATCCAGAATCACCATGTCTAGAATTTTCCAAATGGCTCTTATAATAATCTTCAGGTAATTTAGGTTCTAGTAAGTTCAATTCCTCAATTAAGTACTTGAAGTATTGGTTCAATTTAGTATTCCAGATAATATCCTGAATTTCAGCATCAGGGTATTTAAAAGATGAATTTTGTCTAGCCAATATAAAAGCTAATTGTTTATGAACAGATGAATCTTCAGTAGCATCAAAAACTTTTTGTATCATTTCTTCATTGTCCAACTTGATAGCTAAAGCTACTGCTTGTGGTAATTCGCCATTGGCAAAATAGATCTTATAAGCAGTTTTCAAGAAGGCAACATCATCAGGTGGAGCTAATAATGGAACACAGCTGACCATATAAAGACAGACTCTGGCGTAGGTGTTTTTATCAGTTAAGTCAGCCAATTTTTCAATAGATTCGATCTCTAATAATAAATCAACAGCATCTGCTTCACCATTATGTTCTAAGAAAAATGGTACAATTTTCAAAGCTAATTTTGATAAATCGTCTGTAGTAGAGCCATCTGCTTCTTCTAATCTATGAGTGTATTCTTCACCAATTTCTAAAGCTAAATGACGAACGTATTCATGGCCCCATTCACTTACATTTCCTTCAGACGATAAAAGCCTATATTTCAAAGAATCACCTTTTTTGTTACTTGAGCCTAAGACTGATAATACATCAGCAAATTTTGATTTTAAAGCTTTGTCAGTCCACTTTTCATACAAAGAAGTTAATAATTCGTAATGAGGTTGTAAAAAGACTAACGGTTTTGGAACCGCAGTCATTGAAGAAGTAGATTCTTTCAAGTATTCCTTTAATTTATCTAAAGATTCTTCGTATAATTTAATGTTGGAAGAATTTAATTTTTCAACTAAAGTTTCCAAGTTATCCTTTAATTGTTGATCTTCTTCGGATAATTCATTTTCAACTTCTTGCTTTTTTGAATCTTTCTTTGAGCTATCAGTAGCTGTTTCAACTTTGGAAATAGCCTTTTCGTTTTCTGTTGCCATATTGTATGGTTATAGTTATAAATTTCAAATCAATATTATTAATAAATAATAAATAAACAATCAAAAAATAAAAAATAAAAAATAAAAATAAAAAAAAATACTTATATATATATATATATATAGATGTAAGAAAATATAATTATGATATTTTCCTTACTTGTATATGTTTTTTAGATATTTATTATTGTATCTAATTAATATAAATTCTATTTCAAGCTTTTGAAAAAAAAAATAAAAATATTATTTATCAATTGAATTGAATTAACGATTATTAATAATTAATTTGAATATTGGCAAGTCTCTCTCTGGGAGGCAAAAGAAAATTTGACAAAAAATAAGTGCTGTTGATTATCGTTCACCAATTTTTCAAAGAAAAAAAAATGAAACAAAAAATACAAAAAATTAGTTGTGAAAAATTGTAACTGATTGCTATATGCACTCGAATATTTTAAATTTACAAATTCAGAACTTTTAATGATACGCTACAAAAAGATTGTTAATAATATTCAATAAACGTTTTTTATTTATATATAATTTTTGTTTGAAAACCTATGTAAATAAATAAACAAAAAGTAAAATGAAAAACAAAAATAAATCTATTTAAGTTTTTCGACGTCAAGGTTGTTAAGGTAACCACCTTTTTCGCATAAACTATAAAAAATAGTAGATGGATCTTTAAGTAAATTTCTTGGAGTATCATATTCTTTAACTTCACCCTTATCTAGAACCAAAATTCTATCATTATCTAAAATTGTGTCAATTCTATGAGCAATGGTTAAAATAGTCTTATCACTAAATTCATTTCTAATAGTTTCTTGGACAATTTTATCAGTTTTAACATCAACAGCAGCAGTAGCTTCATCTAATAATAAAATCTTTGAATCATTTAATAAAGCTCTTGCCAAACATAATAATTGCTTTTGACCAGCAGATAAATTACTACCCCCTTCAGCAACTTTAGCGTATAATCCTGTACCTTGTAACCCTTCAGGTACTGGGAAACTATCATCAATATCTTCTTCATCTCCTAAGTCATTCTTCTTTTTATCTTTGTCATCTTCTTCAGGCTCTTTATCCTTCATTGATTCAACATGTTCTTTCAAATGAGCCATTTCCAAGGCTTTCCAAATTCTTTCATCTTTAAATTTATGGAATGGATCCAAGTTTTGTCTAACTGTACCAACGAATGCTTGAGAATCTTGAGGAATAATATTAAGTTTACTTCTCAAATCATAAAGACCAATTTTACTAGTATCAACATCATCAATTAAAATTCTACCACCAGTAGCTTCAATGATTCTGAAAAGAGATAAAGTTAAAGTACTCTTACCAGCACCAGTTCTACCAACAATACCAATTTTTTCTTGAGGTTTAACAGTAAATGTAATATGTTTAAGGACTGGATCAGAATCTTCTTTATAGGTAGTAGTATAATCTTCAAACTTAATTTCACCCTTCATTGGCCATTGAACTGGAGGTCTGCTGTTTTCAATGATATAAGGTTTTTCACTAGGTAAATCACAATATTCAAAGATTCTTTCAACAGCAACAGCATTAGTTTCAACTTCTGCCGTCATTCTAACTAGCCAATTCAAAGTATCTGTAATTTGTAAGGTATAAGTTATTAACAAACCAACTAAACCAGCGGATAAAGGCCTAGAAGTGGTTAAAGAATAAACAGAGAAAAGGGAAACAATAAGTAAGAAAATAGACCCAATAGATTTTAAACGAACATTTAACCATCTAGTCATCCAGATTTGAGCAATAGATGCGTTAACAGAGAAATCTAAGTTAGAAGCGTTGATTTTCTTAAATCTTTCTTGGATATTAAAAGCTCTGATAGTATCAACCCCAGCTAACGTCTCTTGGAAATGAGAGTACACAGGACTTCTAGAAATACTAGATATTCTCTTAGTTTCTCTTGAAGTAGCAATGTAGTATTTTTGAATGGCATAGTAAATACCTGATAATAAGGTGACAAAGATAATCGTAGGTGGTAAAGTAATAATAATCAAGCCAAGAGTACATATTCCTCTAACAACAGTAATAGAAAGGAAAGAAACGGCACCTGGAAATCTATCATCGACTTTATTAATATCTTCAGAGAAACGGTTCATAATTCTGCCAACAGGAGTTGTTTCGAAGAAACTCATTGGAGATTTAAGAATAGATCTAGTCAATTCATCATGAATAGCTTTAGAAGCATTAAAAGAAGCATAGAACCAAAGAGCTAAAGAACGGCCAAATACTGCAATACCAGAAACAATTCCAAGCAAAGTGTAAATAGTAATCAATAAAACAGTGGTACTATTATCATCAGTAGAATCATTAATTTCAGCCCAGTGTTTCAACCAAAGTTTACTAACAAGATCAGTTAAGCCAGTCAAAATGGTAGCAATAACAGTTACAAGAATAGCTGGAACACTAGCAGCTTTAATAAAACGGAGATATGTGCTAAATCTAACATTACCTTTTTGTGAAACTTCGCGAGTTTGGCCTGTTTTTGAATTGCCTTTTTTTTCATTGCCACTATTAAATTCACGAACATAGGAGGCAACACTAGCTCTTCTTAAAGTAGCACCTGTATGGACTCTTCTTAATTCAGTAAACTCATCTTCATCTTCATTACCATTTTCAATATATTCAATGACTTCGTTATTGACACTTTCTGAATCAGCGTCACTAAGTTTATCTTTGCTACTATTTTTGGCATCCACGGTGGTACTAGCAACATTAGTTTGTTCAGAAACAGCATCAAATTCAGTACCATTTTCAGATTTCTTACCAAATTCTTTAATCAATTTAGAGAATTCTCCATTTTCAGCAATTAGCTCTTTGTAGAACCCACTTTCAGTGATTTTCCCATGGTCCAAAAGATAAATGTTATTAGCTTCTTCCAAAACATGAATATGATTAGTAGATAAAATCAAAGTCTTTGAAGCTAATAATCCAGATTTGCTCAAAACATGATTAATGATATTTTGACCAACATGAGCATCTACCGCACTTAAAATATCATCTAATAAGTAAATATCAGCTCTAGCATAAACAGCTCTTGCTAAGGAAATACGTGCCTTTTGACCACCAGATAAAGAAATACCTTTTTCACCAACTTGAGTTTCATCCCCATCAGGTAAAATTTTAAAATCAGGGACCAATTCACAAGCTTCAATGGTCTTTTGATAAAAGTCTTCATCTAATTTATGACCAAATAGGATATTGTTTTTAATAGAAGCGTTCATTATCCAAGGTTCTTGAGGACAATAAGCAATATTACCAGAAACTTTAAGAGAAGGTTTCAAAAGTTTAACATCTTGAGAGCCAGCTGTGTAAGGAAAGTGACCCAAAATAGCGTGTAAGAAAGTAGTTTTCCCAGAGCCAACTCTCCCAACAATACAAGTTAATTCACCCTTTTTAGCAGTGAAGTTAATATCTTCTAAGGCAAATGATTTATCAGCGGTGGTAGTAACAGCAGTAGTAATTGATTCGATATTACTTTCTTCATCAGTATGAGATTCATGTCCACTATATGAATTGGATGAAACTTCAGAATCTTTTTTCATGGTCTCTCTAACAAAAGAAGCATTTTGGATTTCAACTGCAATTTGGCCCCTTCTAACAGTTTCAAGCTCTTTAACTAACAGAGAATCAAGTTCTTCATCAGTAAGGAATTTATGTAAACGTTTAACAGAAACTTTAGCCTCGATTAAAGCAGTGATAACATCAGGAATTTCAAGTAATGGACCACCCAACATATCAAATAAGGATAAACAAGGAAAAATCAATTCAGAAGTTAATCTTTGAGAACCAAAGAAAGCATAAATACCAAAAGTAGCACAAGAAATAAAATAAGGAACACATGACCAAGTAAAATTAATAACAGAATCTATAACACCAATGAATCTATTAATTTTCAATTCTTTGTTATTTCTCATATTTTCCAATCTACGGCGCATTGGATCTTCCCAAGAATATAATTTAATGGATTTAATAGAATTTAAAATTTCACCAACGTATTTAGTTCTTTGATCTTTATATTTCATGTTGATTTCAAAATATCTATCAATTTTTTTGATTGCAATTAAATTAACTGGTAATGCAAATGCAACAACAATAAGTCCTGAAAAAGTGATCCACCCTAAGAGGGAATAAATAGATATTAAACAAAGAATAAATTCTAAAGGAGCAGAAATGAAGGCAGATAATTTAGTGATCATAAATTCCATACGAGAAATATCAACAGAACAAAGATTAATAATATCTCCAATGGAACGCTTGCCTCTAGCTTTAGTAGATAATTTCAAAGCCTTTTCATAAACAAGAATGGATAATGATAAACGAATTCTGAAACTGACATTGAACATACGATTAACATATTCATTCCAAAGGAAAATCATGATGAACGAAACAATGGTCATACCAATAGCAATAAGAACCCCTCTTAATAATTGATAATCTTCGGTAGATTCGTAACTCAAAAAAAAAGCCATTAATTGACGTAATAATTGTGGCTGAACGAATTGAATAAGAATTTGAACAATTTGAACAAGACCAGTAACGATGATTTGACCACCAAACGCAAAACAAACAGCATACCATAAACTTGGATTCTTTTTAGTTAATTGCTTATTCCATTGGTCGTTCAAAATATCAGAACAATATTTAGCAGTTAAATCATCTTCAACTTTTGGTAAATCTTTGAATTCAATATTTTCTTGCTTGTAACATTTATTGATCAAAGAGTTTAAATTAGTGAAAGTGAGTCTTGCAAAAAAATTACTATATTCATAAGCTGTAACATCAATTTCGTTTAGTTTCAAATAATAAGTGAACTCATGAGCTCTAAACCAAAGGAAATTTTCCGAGATAAAAAGGAAAATTGAATTAAATAATAAAAATTTAACTAAATCAATAGAATCTTCAGGGATTATCGAATATTGAGGATAAAAATGATATTGATAAATGAAAACAATTGAAAAAAATGGAGCGAAAAACCAATAAGTTAATAAACTACCCAATTGCCAAATAGAGCGGTTAACTTCTAAGAAATGAAGTGGCAAAAGAATAAATAATACAACTAAAGAATTAAGTAAAGTACCAACAAATGGAAGATCTAAACCATTACTGTCAAGGAATAAATTATTAGAAATGATTAACCAAACAATACCATGTAAGAAAACCAAGACAAGTCTTAAGTATTGATGGAACCCGACACTTTTAATCTTCCAAGTACCATAAGAAGTAGAATATCTAATATTGAATATTTGTATAGAACCTAAAAAGAAATAAAAAACTGCAAATACTATCAAAGATAAAGATAAAAAACAAGGATTGAAGGCATTTTCGGTAGTTGGAACTAATGGTACAAAGCTTTCACATTTATTTAAATTAAATAATTTGGTAAAATAAGAAGAATTTACCTCATTTCCGCCAATATCATAAGGAGGAAAATCATTCTTAATCTGAAATGATTGTTGTTGTTGAGATAACAAAAATGACATTATCCCTTAACAATAATATTATTATTATGTTTTCTTCTTTATTTCTTTTTTAATAACCAATAATATAAATTAATAAACTATATCTTCTAAATTAGTTTAAAGAGTGAGTATGTGTCTTTTTTCTACTAATCCAAGATATATCCGATATCTTATATGATGAAAATGAAATATCTTGTGAAGAAAAAATTTTTTTCTGTTCTTTTCCTTTTTTCAAATTAAAATTTCATACAAAAAGATTAGCTTGAAAAATAATTAATACAATAAGTGGCTAAGCGTTTATCTGTATGAAGTACGGTAATTAACTTATTATTATTATATATTATTATTATTTTTCAAAAATATTAGTATTGTTTAATCAATGCTAACCATTTGAAAAAATGAATAAATTTTTTATTCATAATATCTAGTTTTTGTTTCGGTATCTCAACTTATATGTGCACGTGACTTATATTGGCTTAGATCGCACACATACCACCCAAACAATAGCCTATTAAACTATAAGTCAAAACAACTATTCAAAATTTAAATATTTCACTGTGAAAGATTTAAAAAATAGCATTCAATGAAAACATAACAAGGATTATGAACAGTTATGAAAATAATAAATTAGGAGGTTCTAATAATTTATCAATTCCTAGCTTAAAACAGGTATTTCAAAATGATAATATGAGAAATGTGTGGTAATTAATTTTCAAATGTTGTATCGTGAATGGCTATCACTGAACACCTTGAAAGCAATATCACTTATGCATTATTCCAACACAAAGATTACTGTCATATAAGAGCACATACCTTGAGAAATATATTATAAAAACTAATACAAACCAATTTATATGAGGAAATTAAATCAACTTATACGAGGAAATTAAATCTAAATTGCCTAATGAACAATTCGGAGGCAGGCTAGATTACTCAACCTCAAAAACCCTCTTCATTGAAGACAATATCAAGAATATTACTGAACAACAATTATGGTAATGGTATTGAAGTTCAAAAGAACCATACAGGTGAGGTTCCTGGCTTATTGGTGTTAAAGAAGCTTTTGATAAAATTCATCGAAAGACATTAATTGATAAGCTTGAAAAGATGAAGGTAAATAATTAAAAGAATCATACCTTAGAAAATTGATACTAAAATAGATAATATTACTTATGTGTTTTCAGAGGGTGTCCCTCAAATATATCACCACTATTATTCTTAATTTATTTTTTAGATCTTTATTTTGTATTAAACAAAATAGAAAAAGTAAAAACAATTGGATTTGTAGATTATATTACAGTACTTACGGAAATAAGGTTATGATTAATACTTTAAATATTGCTCTTCAAAATAATATGAGTTTTGATTATGGTTCAAAACTTTAATATATACGTTTTTTCCACCTACATCAATATCAACATTAAAGTTACCTAATAACTTTATCTCAGATAATTGCTCTAATATGTTATACAATAAAATAATAAGTGGATTTTCATTCAAAACAAATTAACTGTTGTTCAAAACAGTTACCTACGAAGAATACCTGCATAGATTTTCAATAACACCCATCATTTCTGCATTTTAATCCTTTAAAATATTAACAAATCACCAAATCAAATCAAATCCTCTTTTTATCTTATTATTACAACAGTACTAACATATTTTATTTTCTTGTCTTTTACTTTACTTTACTTTATTTATTTTATTCTATCTTTATCAAAACCTATCAAAAAACTTTTTTTTCTCTCCTTAACCTATGAGTTTTTGTCCAACATATATTGATGTCTCAACAACTTCAAATCCATTTCTTATATGACCTAATATGGTTAAAATATTATTTTTCTTTAGGATGTTTATGTTGCTCAAAAAGAAGTTTTACCTTCTTATTAACGGTTGGCAGTTTTTATGAGTACTTTGCAAAATAAAAATTAACTCAAGTATAAACTTTCTGTCTCTAATTAAAGTACAAAATTTTCTTGATGCTTCAAAAGCATTGACATTATCTGTCATAATAATTAATTTATGTATTGGAACTTTTTATGATTCAGTATATTGAAAACGTGTTTAGGGTAGGTTGAAATAAAGCAAATTTATTCGAGAAACAATCGGATGATAAGAAAATCCATTAATAAATTTATTGGTATGAATATTAATATTGATGGGATTATATACCAGAAATCAAACATTTAACTTTGGAAACTAAAAGACTGAACATATTATACTATATATACAGATATATAGATATATATATATATAATTAGATGTTCTAGAAACTCATTTACTTAGCAGCTTGCATATATTTAGTACAAATGTATTTTTTAATATGCAGACACTTTAACTTATTACGATTTTATCTACTACATATTTCTTTAACTCATTTCTTTATTAATACTTTTGTATGTTTTTTGCTTGAATGAGGTTTGAGGTCACTAACCCAAAAACAATAAATTTATTTAGAATCAGGATAGAAATGATATATTGGTAATAAGAGTCTAATATAGAAAGAAAAATATAGATAATAAGTAAATATGATTAAAACCGAACGATAAATGAAATAAAATGAAAAGAAGTTTAAAATTATGATGATAATTGATATTCAGCACCATAACGAGGAGCATTAATAATAATACCATTAATAATACCGGCAATTAAACCGGCAATTGGTAAAGTGAACACCCAACCCAAATAACACCACAAAACCATTTTCCAGTTGACTGCTTTCAAATTTTTATTACATAAACCAATAAAAACAGTAGCCCCAACTGCACTTTGAGTAGTACTAACAGGGATACTTAATTGAGTAGCCATAACTGTAGTAATTGCTGCTCCCATTTCAATAGAGAACCCTCTAGATGGTGATTGTAAAATCAATTTATTACCCAAATTCTTCATAATTCTATAACCAAAAGTCCAAACACCAAGAACTAAAGAACCAGCAGTGAAACATAACACCCAGATTGGAACATCAGACTTGGAACTAACTTCATTCTTAGTCCAAATATTGTAAATTGTAGACAATGGACCAGCAGCATTAGCAATATCATTAGAACCGTGAGCAAAAGACATGCAGCAAGCGGAAATACCTTGTAATAAAGCATAAAAGTACTCAATCTTGTTATCATAATATTTAGCATCAGTATGAAGACTAGAACCAACAGATAAATGATCGGTATCATTGGTTTGGTTAGAGATAACATCAACAGTGAAACCATGAGAAATTACGAGCCAGAACAAGTAAGGCCACTTTTTTGGTTGTTTGGCTAAAGATGCCCATAATTGTTTAGTTGGAATTTTTTCCGTAACTTCCAAAGGAACTTGTTCAATAACATTATTCTTTTCCTCGTAAGAGTTGTTACTTTCAATAGCACCCTTATCAGAGTTAACTTTTTCTTCAACAGTAACATTATTTTCTTCATCATTACGAACTCTGGCACCAGTTGTAGTTCCTGTGTTAATATTTCCTGATTCAATTAATCTAATATTATCAGGAGTTTGTGGTTTAGCATTGTCAATTAATTCAACCCTATTACCATCATCATCATATCTTCTTTGGGCGTAGTAATCAATGACTAATTGTTCACCTTCAGGTCTTGGAGGAATATTGTCAGTTTTAGCAAAAATATATAAAGGTCCTCTAATAACATCATATTTTTTAATAGTCCAATCTTCGTAAAGAATTTTACGTCTAATAGTTGGTAAAAAGAATAAAGTATAAATAAGTGCTGCAACTACACCAACAATAAAAATGGATCCAACAATTTCTCCGGTGCTTAATTTATCTAACTTCAAATTTGGAGCACCTTTCCATACAATCAACATAGTTAAAATAGAAAAAGTGACAAATATATAGAAAGGAATTGAAGCAATAGCCCAGTTAATTCTGGTACGTTCGTCTTTTCTTTCGAGGACTAAAAATTTAGATGTCAAAAATATGATACTGGCAAAGCAACCAGCAATGATTGGAGCAATAAACCATGAAGCAACGATACCACCAAAACCTGACCAACCCCATACAATTTCTTTGGCACCTTTAGCAGCAATAGTCGCACCAATAACAGCCCCGACAATAGAATGAGTAGTAGAAACAGGCATACCAATAGAGGTAGCAATAGTTAACCAAGTGGAAGAACCAACTAAAGCACAGGCCATAGTTAACATTAAAACGGCAGGATCATCAGAAAAAGAACTGGTGTCTGCAATTTTTGATTTAATAGTATCAGAAACACGAGAACCTGCAAGAACAGCACCTAAAAATTCACAAATAGCAGCAAGGATCATTGCTTGAAAATAAGTTAAAGATCTTGAGGAAACCGAAGAAGCGAAGGAATTAGCAACATCATTAGCCCCGATATTGAATGCATCTAAAAATGCAAACATTACCGCAATGGCAAAGATATAATCAAATTGATGTAAGTAACCCATGATTATAAAATTTATATAGATAGTAAGATTAGTAACTAGTTAGAGTATATTCTTATGTATACTCTTGAACGCTAATATTTAGTTATCTAGTAATTATTACATATAATACCATCAACTTTTCTGAAGAGGAAATTATTGCTTATTTATATATTTCATTTTCTCTATCTTTAGTTAAAACAAAGAAACAAAAAAAAAATTCAGAAAAAAAAATTCCTTTCCCTATATTAGAAAGGAAGAAAACAATCAGTCAAGAAATTTAAAAGGGCATAAATGAATACAATTCAGTTACAGAAAGATGTGTGTATGTCCTGACTAATATAAATAAATAACAATTTCTTGTTATAAGTAAGAAAATAATAATATTATCATCATTATCTACTAAATAGCTGAAAAAGCAAAGCAAAAAAAAAATTTCTTGTGCTTTAGATTAAAAACACCAAGAAAAAAGGGAATGAAAAAAAATACCAAGATAATATTTTAATGTCTTTGTACATTGTAAATCAACCAAAGAATAATAGTAAATAATATATGAAATAATACATGAAATAATTTTGAATTAAGGAAAATAATTAAAGAAAAAGAAAAAATCAAAATCATAAAAGAGGTGTGTTGATTGGTATCACAGAGTGAAAAACACAAAATTCTTCGATGTTGAAAAATGAAAAATAAAAAATGTAGAAGATGAATATGAATATGAAAAAAAAAAAATACAGGGTCTTTTCTCACACTACAAATTTCCTACAATATAAGAAAGATTATCAAAATTATTACTATACAAATTAAAACAGACTAAGCCACACTTTTCCTAGTAGCAAGCAAAAAGAAAGAATAATATTTTTTTTTCTTTCAATTGTTAGTTGGTCCGCCAAAATATCACTTTTGGTCAAAAACGTTTTGTTCCTCGTATGAAAAGCCAAGCTTATATTAGTATATGCATCTATTTATTACTAAAGGCACTATAGTAATCATATACTTCAAAATTTATACTATTCTAGAATTCACTGTTCCCATTAATGAATGATCAAGATTACATGATATCTGTAGAACAGTGCAGTAAGGTGTCTTTGCAAAGGTTACTTGATTTCTCCGCACTTTACCATTTCCTTTTTTTTTTCATACTGTACGGCGTTAATAAATATTTTGATATGTTCATTTCTTAGCATAAAACGTTTTTAATAGGTATTAATTCATAGTTATAACTGGATCGTTCCGTAAGCATGGTATATATTTTCTATATGTGGAATCCCAAATTTATGGAATAGCATAGCATATCATCCCTAAATTTCTTAATTAATTTCGGCCTTTGTTCAGTCTTTCTACTTAGGAGTATTCAATTAATAATATTAAACTAACTTATATTTTTAAAAAAATATATATATAATATATTTTTTTTTCTTTTTTTTTTAAACAATCAAAGCGTTTTCTTTATTAAAATTCTGCGAATAAGATCTAGTTCTTCGTATTGTCTTAGCCCGCTTCCGCTGCTGTTTTGTAATTTTATTATTGGTATCAATTTTAATAGGATTAGAATTAGTAAAATCGCTTTTACTAGTGGTGTTTGTAGCATTAACATTGATATTAGTTGAAATAATCGTTAACGGTTTCCTCTTTTTCTTAATTTGTTTACTGATTTTAGTTAAATTCTTTTTAACTAAAGATATTTCTTCATCTGATAAATTTATAACTCTTTCACTATTAACAACAGGTGAGAACTCAGGTGAATTTTTCTCTTCTTCTATTGCAGATATTTCTTCTTGTACTTCTATTTCCTCGTCATTTTCTTCTGCCAATTTCAATTTTAATTTCTTATTCTTATTTTTATCAACTTTTAAATTAATTATTTTTTTATTATGACGATTGCTTGATGGAGTCGGTGGAGGTGTTAACAAATCATTATTGTTACTGCCTTTGTTACTATTATTATTGGTAATCTTCTTTTCACCTTTCTTTGGACTTTTCAATTTTAACTGATCTAATTCATATTGAGTTAAAAACAAATCAGGTAATTGTATCTTTAAATAATTCACCCATGAATCACAATCAGCTTCTATATGATAATCAATAAATTTATCCCATACTGAACTGGACAATTTACTTTTATTTATTAATATCACTTTCCCATTTCTCTTTTTAATTTCATGAATTTGATTAGCTAAGGTCTTGACCATTTTTTTAACCCCGTCAACTTTTAATGATGTACCAAATATAATCAAGCAATCAGGTTTAGATCTTAAATCCATAGTGATCCCTTTAGAAATTGATTCAGAATGACGATGGTTTTCTCCATATAATACAATATTAGGTCTTAAGAAACCTACATTTGTTGAGCACATTCTTTTTCCATTAGCAATTCTAACATTATAATTTGCTAAACAATCTGGACAGTTAGGCACGTCTCCATTAGATAATTGCTTTTGGAAATCAGCAGTCCATTCAAAATCATGGAAACAACTTGAACAGCTTAAAGAATTTAAATCTCCGTGCAATTGAACAACATTTAGATTTTTCCAACTTTGACGGAATAAGTGGGTTGATTCATTAACAATACCAGTGGTCATATCTAATTTTCTTTCAATACCATCAATATTTTGGGTATAACATTTTAATAATTTTTTATGTCTAATTAAATTTTTAATAAATTTATGAGTTTCAGTTGGTTTAGCATTGACTGTATACCCATATAAGGATTCCATAAATGTTGCAAAAACCTTCAAAGTTTCTTCACTTCTAAATAATGATATATCAAATAAATCTTTACCTCTCACAACAACGTTTGGATATCTTTGTTTTACCATATTATATAACCCATCGGTTGATCTAAAATCTGGAATCCCGGCATTACATGATATTCCCGCACCTGTTAATACTATGATTTTTTTACTTTGTGATATTGATTTGTTTACCTCTGTTAATTTTAAATTATTAGCAGGGTCTTTTGATGCTAAAAACAACGTATGCATGATTATTATTATTATTATATTAGGTCAATTTATGTTCAATCCACTTCTTCCCTTAGTTTGATGTTTAATAATTTTCTTGTTTATCTATCTCAATTGTTGTTATCTGGCGTCTCCTGTTAAATTATTTGTTTGTTGTTTGTTGTTTTTTATGTTTTTTGTTTTTTTAGTTTGATTTTTTTTTCTTAGAATCTTTAAAAATTTTCTTCAAATGTTGAAAATGTAAATAAAATTCCAGATTAGGAAAATTATCCAATGGCTCATAACTTAATACACCAATTTTGAGGAATATTATTTGTTTACGTGATTTATGGATGGTTACTAGTATATTTTTCGCATTATATAAGTTAGGAAGAAAAAAAGTGAAAAGAAAAAACTAATAGAGATAGATGTTCCATGCCTAGCAATATCGCATTGGTAAATATTTTTATTCATAAAGGACACCTGGAAACTTCAAACTATTTTGTTCTCTAATAGTATCAAGAGTTTCAATGACTAATAAAGATTCACTCCAAGGACAAAGATCATCTTGAATTTTACCTTGTTGGATATCTTTAGCAACAGCGTTTGCTTCATGGATAAGACCATTGATAGCGCCTTTAGAAACATATTTTTCGATAGGTTCTTTTGTTTCATCTTTAAAAACAATTTTGTAGTAACGAGGCTCTGAAGAAAAATCTCCGCCAATGAAAATACTTCCCTTTTCCCCATCAATTCTTGCATACACGAATTCAGACTTGTTATAAAAAGAGTTTGTTAATGTAGCAACTTTCCCATCTTCTTGATTAATAATCACAGAATCAACAACATCAATTCCTTCGACAATTTTTTGATAAGACTGAACTTTGAATGGTATAGCGTTTTCTTTACCTACCTTATCATCAAGGAATAATCTCCAGTGAGTTAAATTGTAAATCCCAACATCCAAAATAGCACCACCGGCATATTTAGGATTTTTCAATCTAGATTCTGGGCCTAATTGATCTAATTTCATATCAATTGAAAAATCCATGTTAATTCTTGAAACTTCTCCAATGGTTTTCTTCACATGGATATGGTCTTTCAATTCTTTGACTATTGGGAAAAATCTTGTCCAAACAGCTTCCATGAAGAATAAATTCTTTTCTTCGGCTAATTTAAAAATATCTTTTGCTTGTTTAGCATTAACAGTGACTGGTTTTTCACATAAAACATGTTTTCCGGCTTTTAAAGCTTTAATTGAGTATTCATAATGAGCTGTATGTGGCAATCCAATATAAATAATTTCAACATCAGGATCATTAATTACCTCCTCGTACGATAAAATTTTAAGAGTTTCTTTGTCTTTAGTAGTAACATAAGTGTCAACAAATTTTTCACCTTTGGCTTTAGTTGATACACCAATAGCAGCGATTGTATGGTTTGCAAGTGGTTTTGCCTTTTCTTCACAAATATCTTGAACAAACTGTGTTGAAATGAATCCCGTTCCGAGAATACCCCATTTAAGTGATGGCAATGACATTATTGTTGTTCTTATTATTATTTTATGTATCTGTTTTAATTGAATTAGACAAAAAATGAAAATGAAAATGAGATGAATGAAAAGAAATGAAAGGAAATGAAAAGAAATAGTAAAAAATGGCAACAAAGAAAATTTGTGAGAATTAGCAAATTTTATATTGTTTTAGTTCTTACTGATTCAAAAATTTAACAAATTTTTTTTTCCTTGAAAATCGGGAGTTAAAATAAATTTACACACCTTTTTCTTGAGATACTGTGTGGAGTTTATTATAGCCGCGGAGAAAGAGCAAAATTTTCGGATTACGATTAATCTACTAATTTCTAAATTCATGATTTTTTTCAGAATACGTTTTAATAAAATATCATTTTTAAACACTGGTTATAATAAATAGTGTCTATGTAAAGCCATTATGAATACGATTCAATTTTACTCTTATTACCGTATATTATGTTATTTATTTAAAAAATAAAATACAATGCAAAAGAATTAAGTATGTTAGTAAATGAAGAATTGTTAAATAATGTGTATTTATAGGTTAATAAAAGAATAGTCAATATTCATAATTAAAAAGAAAGAAAGAAGTGAAATGAATAATATATATATGTATATATGTATGTATAATTGATGCATATAATTAGATAACGGAATTAATACTAGACCTTGTTTATGGCAAGTGGCCACCGTGACGACCAAAAATAATCCAAACAATCCACATACCGATGACATCAAAAAACATTTTAAGATCATCACCTGGACCATAAGATTCTATTCCAACTGTACCAGCTGGTGGGGTGTAAGATGGGAAAAATTTGTGGTTTTTGTATTGTTGATAATGTTTAGTAACATAATCTTTAAGAGATTTTTCACCAGCTAGAATTTCAGCAATAGCTTCGGCAGTGTAGTTGCTGTTTTTGAAATCTACCAAAGAATCTTTGATAATAGTTTGTAGTCTGGTATCTTTTCTAATAGCACTACTAAGATCAGCAGTATTTTTCATAGATTCGGTGTCGATAACAGTAGCTTTGAAAGTAGCAGCTGCGGAAGCAGCTGCAGAAGTAGCAGAAGTAGTAGCGATAGTATCACTGTTTTGAATTGGAACAGCAGCAGCAGTAGAACATAAAGCAGCAAAAGTGACTAAAACTAATTGATTGAACTGCATTGTTAATTATTTAATATTGTTATTTTATGATTGATTATCTGTATTGATATTTGATAAAAGATAAATAAATGAAATTGAAAATAAATATTTTTTTTTCTATCTGGCATCGCAAAATATTTAATCATATTTATATAAATTTCTCGTCTGACACTAAAATTAAAATATATATTTATAAAAAAAAATAATTGCTTTTATTTCCTCATTTGTAATTATTGATAGGCAATAAACAATATTAAGTTAAACACATTTCACATATATATACCTATCTTATGTTAAAAAAAATTTCCATTAACCTTTCTGCGATGTTTTTTTTTTCTTCTATTTGTATAGCGGCATTTTTCTTATATTAGAGCAAAAAAGAAGTTTTTTTCGAGGGAATGTCGCTTTTTTTTGATGGGGCAATGAAAATACCTTGCCAAGTATTCTGTTCGCCTTACATATTCCCAAATTTAGAATTTTCATTTTTATTTTGTATACATTCATTCACCACCACATTGGCGGTAAATATTTGTGACCTAAATTGATTAAATAAGTAGAAAAGTAGAAGAGATCTGTTATTAATAGTATGTGTAAATATTTATGTCAAATATGTAAATTGATTGAAAAAGAAGGAATTGTAAATAATAATACTGTAATATCAGTGAATATTGTCTCAAAGCATAAATTAATTAACACTATACGAAATAAAAGTTGAGGAATAATATCTTTGGTATTAGCAATACTAAAAAAAAATTTTTCCTCTTTTTTTTCATATTGCAATCGAAACCCTAAAATAAAATAAAAAATGAAAATAAAAAGGCATTAAATATTAATAGATGTGACTATAGGACTATCGCTAATAAAACTAGAAGAAGCGCTTTGGATAATCAGTCCCGATTTCCCTTCTGTTTCTACAGTTGCTCTTACTTTGGTTGACCTTAATTTAGCTTCTTGCTTCTTTTTCTTTTTACTAGTAACAGTGGCTATTTTAACAAGAACAGAGGTAATAAAAATTGGAGCAATTATTGGTGATGCTATCCACACAGCAGCATTAAGAGCTTTCTCTCCTGTTTTTTTAAGTCCATCAACAATGGCACTGTTGGCATGCCTCATATCATGAATAAATTTATTATTGCTATATTTATTATAATGTCTCTCAACATGATTTAATATTTTTGGTTCTTGTAATAATAATTTTGCAAACTGATCCGGAGTCAAGTTTGCATATTCAGCCCCAGATAAATGTTTTGCATTTAATTCTTTTATCTTTTCCTTCACTAATTCTCTGAATTTTATATCATGTTTAACCTCAAACTGAAATTCTTTGACTAATTTTTGTTCTTGTGATGCAGTTAAATCATTTCCAAGAATTTTATCTACTGTTGGTAATGGTTTAGATTCAGTTGTTTTTGATAATGGCAATGCTACTGCTACATTAAACGCAAGTGTTGTATAAATAAAAGTTTCAGCGAACTTCATGATTTAATATAAGGTTAGTTATTTAATTATCCTTAAAGAGATAAAAGAAAGAATAAGAAAAAAAAAATGGAAAAACTATTTATAACATATATCAATTAATAAAAGAACATTAAAAATATTGGACATTTTATCTGATATATATATATATATATATATATATTTAGTATATGATATATTCATCACTCAAGCTTCTAATAATGATATTGTTTTTTTTTATATGCCGTATTATCTATATTGATATATTAGTCGCTTGATCACTTACTTAATATTCAACCATGCGCTAAAAGAAAAAAATGCATGAAAAATGAACGTTTCGGCTATCAAAAAATAAATCACCAAGGCCCATAAAAAGATGCTTTTAATTCGTTGTCAATACCTAAAGATATATACTATTTCAATCATAGCTCTTTGTTATAAAGATTATATTATTGGCACTAACTACTGTTATTTTCATTTTCATACGGAAAATACTTCAATCCATATTAGTTTTTTTTTTTTTTTTTTACCTTTTGTCTTTTTTTCCTATGTAAGAAGGTAACATTATAAATTTTGGCAGGTTTTTTATCTAAATAGTGACTTTTATATTTATAGTATTCAGCATGCATATGTTCGTTTCAATATAATAATTATAGCAACAAAATAAATATTCATAATGTTATATCCATTAAATTTGGAAACTATTCAAGTTACTTAACAAATATTATTATTACAGGTGTTTTTTTTTTTTTTTTTTTTTTTTTTTGTTTATATAAAAATGTTTACAATATATTTTTAGCAAACAATTAAATAATTTAAAACATGATATTAAGAATTAGAGGTATATAGACTTGACTGTATAATATAGTACAAAAGAAAGAATAAATGAGCTGAGAAGAAAGAATAAATGAGCTGAGAAGAAAGAATAAATGAGCTGAGAAGAAAGAATAAATGAGCTGAGAAGAAAGAATAAATGAGCTGAGAAGAAAGAATAAATGAAAAAAGAAGAGTAAGTAAAATTGTCGTGAAATAAGAGTCATGAAAAACTTCTTTCGATTTAATTTGAAGCTTTTTGCAATCTTTTTGGTAGGTACATAATTCCAACACAGGTTCTACCAATCGGGTTAATTTTTTGGTAGACTGGATTACCGCCAGTAGTAAGAGCATCGTTAAGAGCAGATTTATAAGAAGCGTACTGAGTGTTAACAATATTGGCGATTTCTGAATCAGTAGCAATTTTATCTTTGATTTCTTTATCAGAAAAACCTTTTCTTTTTAAAATATCAGCTTTAACTTCAATTTTAATTTGGAGTTCAATATCATTAGCAGTAGCTTCGTTAAATTCATTAACAATAGCTGCAGTAAGTTCATCATCAATATTTTCACTTATAGCAGTATTTTTATTCAAAAATTCAAGTTCATTCATTGAAGAAGTCATAGAAATAGTTGGAATTGGTATGGCACTAGTAACAGCAATAAATACAAAAAGTTTAGTAAATTGCATATCGATTATTATATTATAATATTGTGAAAATGCTATGGAATATAAAAGTTGCTATTACTTTTTTTTTATTCCTAATATGATTTATTTATTTAAAAAAATTGACAGATTACTTTTCTTTATATATAAATCAATATACTGGCAAAGATAAAGTTATTTTTAGCTTGATTGTTCTATTTTTTTTCTCTAAATTTAGCTTAGCCACCTGCTTCTCAAACTGATTGATGGGACTTTTCGCTTAAATGCCTTTTTCCAGTGAAAAACACAAAAATCCTATGTACTAGGCTAATAAAATCTGCAAAAAATAGTAATATTAATTGCTACAATTTTTTTCTTCATTGATTCATTGATTCATTGATAGTTGAACTATTGTAATTCAGGGTAAAATAACATTAAATGGTACATATTATGATATATTTACTTCTTTATTTTTCTTTATTTTTCAATTTTTTTGGTGAGCACACACGCAAGCTAAATAGAATTACAATACAATAAATGAGACTAAACCCAGCTATGCATACTATGTTGAATAAAGGATGATATCTATAGTGATTGAAAAGGGCGAAAGTTATCCCACATTAAGAAATACTTACATTAATAAGCATAATTATTTAACGATAATATTCAATATTTAGACAATTACTATGAAGAACTAAAATTATTATGGTAAATATATGAATGATTTGAGTCTAAAGATAAAGCAAGGTTATTCAATTAGTTGAATTAAGCCAGTCTCTTAATCAGAAAAAACTGCAAGTAATATATTTTTGATAATGTTCTCCGACATGATTAGCGATTTTCTTATCGGTCAAAGTTGCTCTTAATATTTGATTAGCACCCTCTGAAGAAAACACTGTCGTCAACTTTTGATCATAATAAAATTCATATTGAACTTTGTAATAATTCTTTAAATGTTTTTGCTGTTCAAGGAGTGCTAGAAGTTCAGTACTGGTTATTCTTACATTAGATTGTTTAAGGTAATCATAATACTTTGATTTAATGTATTTTTTAAGTTTAGCATTAACTGCAGCAATCAAAAAGGTACTATTAGTACTATTTGAATTTTCTAGTGTTTTTCTCCTTGTAACTAATTCCTGGAACTTAGTATCGTTACTCAAAAAAACTCTCGATATTATTTAAATAACAAACATGGTTACTAAAACTTATAGTTTCTTTAGTAAGATTGATAGAGTGGCCAGCTATTGAAATTTCAATAAAATAGTTGTATGTTTATATTTAGAAATTTGATACATCATTGATAATTATTGAAAGGTACAATACAATTAAAATAAAATAAAAATAAAATATAAAAATAGGAAGATTTGATGAAAGTTTGCCTAATATTAATGGCAGATTACTGTTAATATTTTTAAATTTGAATAATACATATGTGTCATCACAAAAATTTTCTACTTTGATGTTATAGTATTGCTGAAATCCTTATATTAGTATCCACTAATTGACACCATAAATCTATCACATGGCGACTAGTATAAAGAGGCGGATTTTTTTTTTCTTTGATATGACTGTTTTTTCTGTGCTTGTACAAAAATAATCGTAAACGAAAAAAGCCTCAGCCTTCTTTTTTCGATTGCATGTTCAATCACTTTTCCCCAACATCGTAATTACGATGTTCATACTATTATCATGATTTTACTGAGTGGTTCAGATTCAAAAGTAAAAGTATGTGTGCAAATTATCAAGTATTATTTTTGTGTTTTTACATGACTTTGTAAATGTATTGGAAAAATTCAATATTCTCTATTTTTTAATTCAAAGTAAAAAAAAGAAAATATATGATTGGAAAGTAACTGGTTTGGCTTACGAATTATATATTAAATATAAATTTTTTGAAAATAAATAATACAGTAAAAAAAAAAAAAAAAAAAAAAAAACACATAAAGAAACAGATCAAAAATAGAAAATTATAGAGAGATCTTTTTAGATTTTTTTTATATTACGGCTGAATGATTAGCGAAATTTAAATTCTTTTCAGACCCTTCACTTACGCCTTATTTTTTTCTAACATCCTGTGTAAAAAAAATGTGGGATAAGATTATTGTATGATCAATCTTCATAACATTATAAGTTTAGAGAAGGATTGAATATTTGTATAATCGATACATACTTATTTAGATAGTTGTTATAATTGTTAGAAACATATCAATTATAAACTTACAATGATTTAAAAGAATTTTGAAACTAAAAAGAAACTATAATGCATTAAAAAGGATATTTGTTGAATGAATATCAATGATAATTAAAAGAAAAATTAAAGTAATTATGAGACCAGCCCTTATACTTGAGAATAAAATTTGAATATAGAAAAGAAATAAGTAATTAATAATAATTTACCAAAACTTATGATTGAAATAATTAATGAATTGCTTAGTATGAGTCAGTAGGGTTGTCTTCACCAATACCTTTAAAAATTTCTGGAGTTGGCTCTTCAGGGTGGCAAACATAGTAGATAAGAGCAAATGGTAAAAGAATATCATCACGAGTTTTTTTAGCAGCATGAGCAATCTTTTCAGTAATTTTAGTATCTAAGTGTCTTAATTTGTGTAAGAGGCTATTGGTTTTGTATTTACCGTAGTGAGAGTTAAGATAGCCATAGATTTCTGGATCTTTCAATAAAGTTAATTCAACAGAGTAAGGACTGGAACCAGAAGAAATTAATTTTTGTCTTTTTTCAGAATACAACTTTCTAAATTTTTTATCATGAGAAATTTCATATCTTAAATTATCTATATCAGCAAATTGAGAAGCATTAGTATCAGTAACTTTAGAAATATTGATAGTGGAAGTTGGAACAGTGGAAGCAGTAATAGCAGTGGAAGAGTCTTCTAATTGAGCAACTGGAGCAGCAGCAGCACAGAGAGCAAGAACAGATAGAATAATAACCTGAGTGAATTGCATTTTGTTAATTCGTGTACTTATCAAGAAAATTAAATGATTAATTAATTGATCGATGTTAAATAAAATATAAAATAAAATAAAGTTCTAAATTTTTTAATAAATTAAATCAAGATTTTTTGAACTATTTATATTTGAAAAAATAGATAATAAAAAAAATAGAAAGAAGGATAAGAATCAAAATAACTAAAAAAAACCCTCTTTTTGTAATTTCCATTCCATTCATATTTTTACTATTGTAGATAAATAATCATGTAGGGCTTATGGTTTTCTGATGCCTTTTTTTATATTTTTCATGTCGAAATAAAAAGACAGTTAAAGAATGCGTTGCATAGTAAGACAGGGAAAAAAATTTTTTTCTCTTATACTTTTTTGCTTTCTTTTTTGTCAAAGGGCCAAATTTTGTTTGAGAGGTCTTAAGACCCACCAAGTTTTATTTAGCTTTTTATTTTTTTAGATTTTTCATTATTCATATGGCTATAATCCCACTTTGAGTGTATACAAATTTTAAATGTTACAGAGAGTAATGATTTTTGTCTGAAATTTCTTGCCATTTTTACTAGTATTAGATTCACTATTGTTATCTATTCTACTTTTTAATTTAGTATTAAAGAAATCATTGTTCAAGATTATAAAACGGACAACCATGAGGATAATTTCAAATCTTTAGCTATACTCTGTAAAAATTTAGACTGTATCCAATATTGTAATGTTCATTTGAAATATTAATATTTATACGGGACTTACTAATAGTATAATAAAGCGATGTAAAAACTCAAACGGGTAGGTATAATTAACTAGTGAAGATCTAGAACATATATATATATATATATATATATTATTTGCTTATACTTTAACAGTATATAGTGCTTTCAGTAGTAATTATTGCATCAATAACCATAACCGCTTATATTTTTGTGGCATAAAATCGTGTAACTGTTATGTGTACTAGGTAGACTAAATGGACTGAATGCAGAGTAAAAAAAAAAAAGACATCGTTTAGTAATTATCGAACAATTTTTCAACATTTTTCATTCTTTTTTGAGTTTTCTCGAATTTCGAAAGTTTATTAACAGTTGTCAAAAAGATCGTAGGTGATGTGCTTAATATATTATTTAAACGTACAACTTACTAATAATATAACTTTTTTATTTTATTTTTGTTCTCTAAAGTCCCCTTTATTTTAATATTTATTCCTGTATTAAAATTAAGAAAAGGGTGCCATCAAAAGAAATAGATATAGTAAATATAATATTATTATTTTAATTATATTCAGATCAAAATATGAAGGGTATTATTTTCCAGTTATGTATGATCTTTATGATCATAGACTCTACTCTTGCCTTAAAAAAGGAATTGTTTAAACTTTGTGGTGATTCTGGATTTTGTAATAGAAATAGACATTTTGCTTCTGAAGTTTCTAAAGCTGAAAATTATGGCTCTCATTATAGAGTTTCTCCTGATACTGCCGTATTTAACGAAGAATCTGCTTTATTTAAAGGAACCATTGAAAAAGACTTGCCAAATGGCTCGAAAGTTAAATTACCATTGTTAATCAATGTTTTAGAAGATGATAATTTAAGAGTGCGCATTGATGAAGATGAAAGATCTACTCCAACTACTCACAGCGTTGAAAATAAGAGATTGAAAACTCGAAGATATAATGAAGCTTGGAAATATGCATTAAATGGTAAGCCTGAAAAGAGTTCAAGTGCTAAATATGAATTATCTGGAAATAAGGCTACTCTTACTTATGGTGACAATTTTGAATATAAAGCAATTATTGATTTCTTACCATTTAAAATTACCGTTTTCTATAATGGTCAACCTGAAATAATTCTTAATGATCGTAATTTCTTGAATATTGAACATTGGAGATCTGAAGCAGAACAAGAAACTAGTTTATTCCCAGAAGAAAGTGATTTTCGTGCCTTTAAAGATGAATTCAAAGATTCTAACAATGATAAATTACCATTTGGTCCTGAATCTGTTGCTTTAGATTTTAGTTTCAATGGGTACTCTCACGCTTATGGTATTCCTGAACATTCTGATACTTTCTCGTTAAAAGATACTTCTAATAGTGAACCTTATAGACTTTTCAATGTTGATATTTTTGAATATGAAACTTTCAGTAAATATCCTATGTATGGGGCTATTCCTTTTATGGTCTTACAAAAGAAAGATGTCAGTTCTGGTATCTTTTGGATCAATGGTGCTGATACATATGTCGATATCAAGAAAACTGATTCCCTAGCTGGTGATTCTGCTGCTTCCTCTGAACAAGCTTTATTAAATATTAATAATAAAGCCGTTAAAACCCATTGGATTTCTGAAAATGGTATTATTGATGTTATTTTGTTAATTGATAAAAGTCCATCAAAAATCAATAAGAAATATGGTGCATTATCTGGTAATTCTCAATTACCACAATTATTTGCCTTGGGTTATCACCAATGTAGATGGAACTACAACGATGAAGATGATGTTTTGGATGTCAGTAATAATTTTGATAAATATGAAATTCCTTATGATGTTATTTGGTTAGATATTGAGTACACAGAAAATAAGAAATACTTCACTTGGAAAAAACAATTATTTGATCATCATGTGGAAATGAATAAGAAGCTTGCTGAAACTGGAAGAAATTTAGTTGCAATTATTGATCCTCATATTAAAACCGATTATAAAATCTCTGATGAATTAAGTAAAAAGAACATAGCTATTGTTAATTCTGATAATGAAGATCCTTACAAAGGTCAATGCTGGCCTGGTGAATCCATATGGATTGATACTTTCAATCCTAAGGCTCAACCATATTGGGACTCATTGTTTGCTAATAACACTGAATTTTCCAAAGATGAAACTAACTTACATATTTGGAATGATATGAATGAGCCTTCTGTATTTTCAGGTTCCGAAACTACTGCTCCAAAAGATATTATTCACTATGGTAACTGGGAACATCGTTCATTGCACAATATATATGGTTTGACTTTCCATGAAGCTACATTTGAAGCTATGAAGAAAAGATATGATAATCAAAAGAGACCTTTTATTTTAACTAGATCTTTCTTTTCTGGCTCTCAAAAATCTGCTGCTATGTGGACTGGTGATAACATGTCAAAATGGGAATACTTGAAAATATCTCTTCCTATGGTTTTAACTCAGCAAGTCGCTGGTATGCCATTTGCTGGTGCTGATGTTGGTGGTTTCTTTGGTGACCCAACGCCTGAATTATTAACTAGATGGTACCAAACCGGTATTTGGTATCCATTTTTTAGAGCTCATGCTCACATTGATTCCAAGAGACGTGAACCATATATCTCCAGTGAGCCACACTTAAGTATAATGAGGGAAGCTATTAAGTTACGTTATAGATTATTACCAGAATTTTACACTGCCTTCCATGACTCAAGTATTGATAATTCACCAATTCTCACACCATTGGTCTATGCTTATCCAGAAGATCCGGTTACTTTTGACATGGAAGATCAATTTTTCCTTGGTAATAACAGTGGTATTCTTGTTAAGCCAGTCACTGAAGAAGGTGGAGAATCTGTTGATATTTACTTACCATCTAATGAAAAGATTTATTATGATTATAGCACTTTCAAACCATACACAGGCAAAGGTTTCACTAAGATCGAAGCTCCACTAACTAAGATCCCTATGTTAATTGAATCAGGTCATATTGTCATCACCAAAGAAAGATATAGAAGATCTTCTAAATTAATGAAATATGATCCTTACACATTAACTATTGCTTTAGATGATTCTGGAATTGCTACTGGTAAATTATACTTAGATGATGGTGAATCGTTCAATTACAAACATGGTGATTACATTTTAGTTAATTTTGAATACAAAGACAACCATATCACTAGTAAATTAACACATGAATCTGCTTCAAAAGAATTTGATGAACACTTAAATAGAATTATTATTGAAAAAGTAATTATCGTTGGTGGTAAATTAAATACCGCTGATGTTACCTCTGCTGATGTTACTCAAAATGGTAAAAGTTGGAAGGTCGAAGTTATTTCTGATGCCAGACTTAGAGATAATGCAATCGTTGTTAGAAAACCTGCTGTCTCTATTAACAGACCTTTCTCTATCTATTTGTAATACATGCATAAACAGAAATTTTAGTTTTAATAAAATATTAAATAATTTTTTTTGTTTTATTTATTATTTTTTTTTTTTGTTACAACCAATATACGAATAATTTATATCTATCTTTAGTAAATACTAATAATTTATTGAAAAATTAAATAAATAAAAAATGAAAAGCGTGATAGAAAATATAGTCTAATAGCGCTACTCTGAAAGCATTTTGAAATTTTCAGCTACTTGCTTCGATGCGCAAAATTAAAATTATGCAGCAGTAGTAGTAGTTGCGGTACCAACAGTAGCTTCATTGTTGCTGCTTTGACTATTATCATTTCTATCACCATGTGTATGACGTCTATGGCTAGATCTAGACCCTGGACCTTGTGTTCCAGAACTAGAACTATCTCCTGTTGCTTGACACCAATCTTTATGGAATCCCCATGCCTTCAATTGGCAATCTCTAGAACAGTATTTTGCTCTTCTACAACGACGACATTTAGAAAACTTTCTATGAGTTTCCCATTTACCGCATCTAGTATTTGCACATTGTCTAATTCCACCTCTCAGTTCATCCTTACGGCATGAATTGCGCATAATTACCCCTACCCATCTATTCACTTCAACAGAGTAATTTTCTCGAGTAAATTGCTCAACAAGCCCAAATATATTGAGATAATCCAATGGTATCAGTGAATAATCTAAATCATGTTTGCTGATAATTGTAGATTTTGAAGCATTGAACAGATCTTTACCTTGCTGATCGACTGGGCAAAAGTTAACATGACTAATTTGAGGAAGATCAATATGGTAATTAGGAATTAAAGAACTAATGGCAGGAGATTTGCAATAATTTAATGGTAAATGGACAAAGTCATCTGACAAATTCAGAAGTTTATAATGTTTATTAGAATTACTATGATTATCATATTCTTCTGTTGATTCTTCTTGATCTTCTGTAACAATATTCATTGGTAATACTAATGAATCATAATCATAATCATCAAAGTTATAATCTTCATAATTCCATTTTTTAGATAATTCACTTTTAACTTGCTTGCATTGCTTAATTCTCTTCATTTTATTAGTTAAATTAATATTAGCCCTAGTAATTTTGCTAAATTTCTTATTAATTTGGGCAACTATAATTGATTTTTCAATTTTAAAATTCATAAGATGAACTTTACAATCTTTTTCATCTTCATGGTCTTCATTATCATCAGTTTCTTCATTATCTTCTTCGTCTTCTTCAGCTTCTGCATCTTCAACCTTTGCATTAACTGAAAAAATCGTAGAATTTTCTAAATCAGTTGCAATGGTGCCAAAAGGATTGATATTTCCATTTGAACTATTCATAACATCAATTGTTGATAAATATGAAGGATCAATAGCATTATCACCAACACATAAATATTTGACATTGAACTTTTCCAAATCCTTTTCCGAGAAACCTTGAATTTGGCCACCCTTTTTATTGTCTGAGCTATTATTTGATTCCACAAAACTAGTTGAAGGAAGTTTAATATCAGCAATACTATCACTTAATTCAAGACTTTCCATTTCATCTGCACTAGATTCATAGTCATCACTATTATTAATGCTAACTAATTCTTCTGGAGGATCACTGCTATTATTTTCAGAGTCAATCATTTGTACATCCTCAATATCGAATGTCTCAGTACTTTCATTATCCGAATTAGAATTACCTGTATGTTTTGAAGATTTATTATTCTGATACAGAGTGAGTAAATTACGATATTTCAAAATTAAATAGAATAATTCTTGAATATCTTCCTTGTTTGAATTTTCTAAAAGATCAATATTCAGATCAATTTTTTCCATTTCATGATGAATATTTAAAAACAATTGCTCTTCTGTTGAAAGTTTTTTGGATGAATCATTCAAAGAAAGTCTATTCATAATATCAAAAATATTTTTAGAAATTAAACCAGAATAGCCATATGAGGTTCTAAAATGTACACCATCAGTAGTTTCCTTATCATTAATATTTTCATATTCATTTTGAAAAAACAACAGTCTATCTCTTTGACTATTATTCAATTTTTCTTTAAACATTGAATACTCAGATTCCGTACTATTCCAGCCTTCACGGAAGTAATTATCAATTTCTTTCTTGTTTTTATCAGGGATATAATCGGCTCCTTTAGAAACATCCACATTAGGTTTACTTTGATGATTCCGTTGTGAAATTGTATCATTTGGATAGCAACGTAAAGATAATTTAGGAACAATATAAGTGAACTGCAAATAATCTTTCATATAAATATACTTGGAAATAAAGGCAAGCAACTGAAGAACCCAAATCATATCGTCGTCAGTAGGTACAATCTTTCCCTTGTAAAATTCCCTAGGAGGGTTAAAGAAGAATAAATCATTAAACGGATTAGTATCATTATCGTCTTCATCTTCTGTGCTATTATTAGTAGTGGCTCCTGTAGTAGCTTCAGTATTAGCGGCACCTGTAGTAGCGGTTTCGGTTACACTAGGTTGTGGTGAACCTGTATCGTTATTGGTAGTTGTCATTGGAACCGGAGTAGGTGCAACATTAGGTGCAGCACCATCAAATTCTGTTTGATCAACAACTGGTGTAATAGCAATACCTCTTGGTAACGCTGTGGTTGTATCAATATCCATTTCAATTGAACGAACATTATCTAAATTAGTATTTTCAGCACTAGCATCACCGCTTTGAATAGCAGCATCAGGACGATTTCTTAACAAATTGACAGCCATTCTTGCTCTAGCCATAAGACTACTAGCATTTGTATCTGTATCTGTATTATTAGTATTAGCAGCACCAGTCGTAGTAATATTATTAGTTCTTATGAAAGATCCAAATGGTAAATTATTAGAATCAGCAATAGAAGCATTGTTGATGCTACTATCATCAGTAAGGCCTGATACACTTGTTGTAGATTCTTCCGTATCCGCTAAAGAAGAAACTGATTCTATCAAGTCTCTTATTGAAGATATTTCATATTCAGGATTACTAGATTCGATATTTGGACAATCATTATTAGTGGTAGCATTAGCATCAAAATTGTTATCATTGGTGATATCAGACACATTATCAGTATTGTTTGAAATAGATGCACTGCCAGCAGTAGCATTATTACCAATGTTATTACTATTTGATGATACAGGAACCATATCATTAATACTAAAATTACCATTTATATCTCTGAAGAATACATTCTTAATCATACACGCCAAAATATCAAAATATTGAGGAAGCTTTAGCAATCGTTTAACAGCATCTTCATTATTAGCATTATTATCAACATAATTTGATCTGTCACGGAATTTATTGGCAACAGTTTTGCCACAATATTTGTTGAAACCATTAAGAGAAGCTTCATTATCACATCTATTAAAGCTTCTTTCTAATTTCTTTACCATTAATGAAATATCAGAAATAATAGTACGTTGGCTACTAACACTTGGATTTGGCAAGTCTCTCAATAATAAGATGTGAAGAACACCATCTTCACTAATTGTTAAAGTAAGCGCATTGAATGGTGAGCTTACTGTCCAGTAAAAATTTTTTCCATCTCTAGATAATGTTATTGGTTTAAGATAAACTAGAGAATCAACTTGGGAGTCTAACATTACACGATCAAATGCTAGTCTAAGTTTGTAAAGTCTTTTGCTTAATAAGCTTTTCAATGCATTTTCTGAATTATTTTCATTACAGTCAACTGTTATGTTACCACGGCTGACAGGAATCTTCGGGTTTTTGCTATCATTAGTGGCTTTACTACCGTTATTATTATTATCATTGAAAATAATGTTATTAGAACCATTAATTGATGCGTTACTAGAACTACCATTTCTAGTTCTTAAGTAACTAATCTCAAGCAAATCTAAACCTCTGGTAATTTCATGGGCCATACTAGAAATACGATTTGACTTGTTACTGTTTTTATTACTAAAATCATCGGATTGTTGTTCTTGGCCTTGATCCATTTCATTGTTAATATTATGTGATTGCGAGTTATAAGATGATAAGTTATTTTGAACAGGTATTGTAGTGGTTGGTCTATTACCAGTAGGACTTCCTAATTGTTGAAACAATCTTAAATGAGCCAGCATATCAGGTGAAAGAATAGAATTGCTGAATCTATTGCTAGTGTTATCAATATCATCACTCAACGCATTGGTAGTATTAATTAAGTCAGTGATCTCTTCTCTACTTATAGAAGAATTTGACGCTGCAGCACAAGGAGACGTAATAATAGTGCTATCATTTTTACTAGTATTCTTTAATTGTAAATTATGAAGGAGAATAGTTAAGGCTCTCATATTATCTTCAATAGATTCTATTATTGTAGTAGCATTATTATTATTACTGTTGTTGTTATTTCCATTTTTATTGTTGCCGTTATTTAAATTATTATTTGAAATGACAGATGATAAAAGCTTTAAAATAACAAAGAGTAAACTTCCAAGAGTATGAAACTGTTGTTTAATATCTTCATCACGCAAACATGTTTTGTTGGTGCGACCTTTATTAGAAGAGTATGATTCCCTAATTATATCAGATATTTGATCTTGAAGGGAAGTAATAGTAATTTTTGAATTTCCTTCCTGTTTCTTAGAGTTTTCAAATTTATTTAAAGTGTGTTGAATCATAAGAAAAATTTCATTTAATTGATTATCACAAACATTATTAATATTATTGTTGTTATTAGCGTTAACTATTTTATCATTTTTATTGTCATTGTCATTACTACCATATGAATTTAATTGCTCATCTAATCCCAAATTATTAAATAATCTAAATTCTGGGCTGAAATAAGAGTTAAAATTAGTAAGCTGAGGATTTGTTCTATCAGTGTTTTGTTTATCAGAATCATCTTCATGAATATTGATTTTCTTCTTTTTAATTAAAAGATAATTATCCAAAACAGTGGCAACAATTTGAATTATACCACTTTCGACGATTTTTTGACGTATTGATTCATTTCCCCTAGTACCACAGAGAACAAGGGCTTGTAAAGTTAAGGCCCATTTCCAAGATATTAAAATTTCTTGCTCATTCTTATTTTTGATCTTATTGAAGTTTTGTTTTTCATTGAATTTCTGAATGTATTGAAAAAACATTTTAAAATTTTTCAGCACATTAGTATGAATATCTAAAAGTCTCAGAGTAGAACCAATATCATTATCATCAATAGATGGAATAATAATATCCTCATTCATCAATGAATCAGTATTATCTTTGATAATCTTATCAGTTTCTTCAAGTAAATCGCTTAAACATTTGAGGAAAAAACCTTGAAACTCAAAATTTGATTCCTTCAAAAATGATGTCAAATTATCCGAATTCCTATTAATATTACTATCAGTATCAAAAGAAAGATCATCAAATTCATGCTGTAGTTCATTTTCATCATTTAAAAAGCATTCTTCTAACATCGCCACCAATCTCAGAATACCGCCATCTTCAGCTAACGTTTCGCGTACTCTCGAAGAATTTCCGACAAGAAAAGTCAAACTATTCAAGGAGTTCACAAGAGGACGATTGGCAGTACAGTCTAACGCTCGCCGATCATATAATGTAGTGGTAATTGAAACAGAAGCTTTATTCTTAGCTATTTGAGTAAAATTTGATAATTTCATATTCCAATAATATTATCATCTGATATATATAAAAGACCCACTGGAAAACAATCAATTAAAAAAGAGTGAAATAGAAAATAGAAAAAGGATGAATAAAACAATAAAATAGTAATAACGATGATAATAATAAATTAAAAAAAAATAAAAGAATAAAATTACAAATGTTGAAGCAAAAATTGAATAGAAGTGATGATAACAGAAGGATTAAATGAAGTTGAATTAATTATAAACTGATCTCAATTCCTTTCTGTAAATGAAAATATAGAATTTCAAATCAATGGGAGGCAAAAAAAAAAAAAAAAAGAAAAATCATAATTTTTTTTTGTTTTTGTTTTTTCAATTTTTGAATGAGTAAATTGATGAGGCCATGGCTCATAATTAACGCCCCCAGCAGAGAAAGAATAAGAAAGGGAGTTTTTAGGAGTACGCAACTGTATATTTGTTTCAACATGTTCAAACGTTTTTGGAATATACGTAGGCTCAAATAAAAAAAATAAAAAATAAAAACCAAAGTATAAAGAATAAAAAACATTAATGGTATCATGACATTTATAAATTTTTTATATTATTATTATTGTTCTTGTTGTGCTATGGTATTACTATCTTCGGTACCATCATTAAAGAAAAAAATTACTTTGTGCACCCTAAAAGCTACTCTCTTTTTGACCCCTAATGATTAATACTCTAGTTGGTAATTATATATATATTTAGATACCGAGATACATAAATTTGGCTAATTAAGATTTCAATTCAAAAGCTATATTAAAATTTATATCTGTACTAAGTGTTTTATTGCGATAAGTGATCTACAGGTAACTAGCCAAAGTAATAAGAGAAACTAAAGTTAAAAAAATGATATTAAGTATTTACTTTAATATTTAAAGAATTGAAGTGTGAAAATAAAAGAGTAATTAAATAATCAATATTTAATTATTAAAACGAATACGATGATGATGATGATGATGATGATGATGATGAATCAATTAAAATAAATACAGATATTAATTTTTGTAATGAGCATTAACATAAGCAATAACTTCTGGATCAGCTCTAATGATTTCAAGAGCGATAGTAGTAACTTTTCCTTCATCTTCTAATTTTAACATCCAAGCGATAATTTTTTTACCAAATGGTTTATCTTCGTATACTAAACGGTTGAATTGGCGCTCATACTCTTCTGGACTTAAAGTGGTTCCTGGAATAGTAGTGGCAATAGTTGAAGTAGCAGGTGGATCAACAAGACTAGCTGAGTCAACGAATTCATTCATTGGAAGAGCAGAAACACTAAGAGCAATAGCTGCAATGAAGAAAATTTGAAAGAATTGCATTTTCTAGCTGGTTGGTTATAATATGATATTAAGTTAATATATGATAATTAAATTAAATTAAGGATTAAAAATAGAGAGAGAGAGGGAAAAAATGGATAATACTAAAGAGAAATTGAACTGTATTTAAATGATTCCCATAAAATAGAAAAAGAAAAAAATTTTAAGGCAAAATTATGGATTCTGTTTAAGTTTAAACTAAACCTCCAGCATCAAATGTTGGAAAAGCAAAAAAAAGCACACACATCAAAAGCCGTATTTAAGTGAACGGCAGCTTTCAGAAAAAAATGAAAAAATTAAAAATTAACATAAGCAACTATAAAAATCGCTTATCAACTCATAGTGTGTACTAGTATATAATAAGCTAAGTTAAGTTAAGTTAGTTTTTCATGAATAATATTAAAATTATAATTCCTATAATGGTATTGTTATTATAATGCACTAGTTAGTGAAAGGCTCAATGCGATTATTCATTTTTCTTTGAAAAAGCTTTGATGTAAGTTTTCTGTAAAATTATTCGTTGATATTATTGGTAGAATCTAAGAATTTAAAGACAATAATTGAAAAACTTTACACAACTTAGATTGGTATGAGGATAAACATTTTTCTTCTTTCTTTTTTCTTTTTTTTTTTTTCTTTTTTTTCTTTTCCCTTTATTTTTGATGGAAGGAAACATATAAATAAATATTTCCTTCTAAATATTGATTAAAAAAAAAATACTAGTTTCGTATTCATTGATTTGTATTTCAAACATTACAAGGATATCATATTAAAATGATATTCTACTATTTTAGTAAATATTTCACACTGCAGGTCATGCCAGTCCGAGGCTGTAATATTCCCAACATGAATACGATAGTATAATACTAATGGAAAAGAATATGCCAGTAGGTTTTTAGATCTACCATATATAATCAATCAAAGAAAAGTAAAACAAAAATTGAATTTGAATATAGTTAAATAAAGTATAATATTAGTTATTTTCATTATTTCTATTTATTGTTTTTTTATTATATTTTTTCTTATTATATTTTTTTTATTTTATTTTTTTTTTAGCTAATTCATTTAAATATTTTTAACAGTTTCATTCTATTTATTTATTAAAAAAAAAAAAAAAAAAAAAAAAAATATTATAATAAGTATTATCTTAGCTATTTTAATTTTAATATAATAATTTTATAGTTACTGTATTATTTATTATATTAGTCTATTATAAAATTGTATTAGAACATTGTATTAATTAGAACATTAACATCATTACTATTATCAAAAAAAAACTTTTGTTTGTACCAGATTTATCTCACAAAAAAATGTCAAAAAAAAAAAAAGAAATGGGCGTACATTTGAAGCAACACCCAAATACAGATTGAAACGAGAACTACAGGAAAAAATCTAAAAAAAGAATCAAAAAAAAAATATAAATAATTTTTTTAAACTTTTGCTATAGCAAAAATTTTTGAAAGCGAAAAAAAAATATCAGGAAAAATAAAAATTTTTGTAAAAAGCCAACAAATCATAAACAAAGCAAAGCAAAAAAAAAACGAAGCATTTTTGACATCGGAATCAATATATTTTATAATTTATTTAATAATAAGTTAATATAAGAAAAATTTCTTTTAATTATAATTAAAAGGAAAAGAACAAAGGGAAGATAGATAAGTTATGTTTGGTAGATCAAAGAAAAAAGATGAAGTTAAATCATCACCAAATCCTTTAAGTTCACCACAATTGAATTCAAATAATAATAGCAGTAGCAGTAATAAAAAAGCTAGTAAACATCATCAATCACCTTTCATATTTGAGAAAAAATTTGGCGACAGCGTTACACTTAGAACTGAGCTTTTGGTTTATCATTCATCATCATTAGGTCCTCCAGATCTTATTCATTTATCTCAACATCATAGTTCTAAAGATAATGGTGAATTTCATTATTTAACTGGCCTTGATTTAAGCTCTGCAGCAGCTCCAATCGCATATTTAACAAAACTTGTTTACAATAGTCAATTAGCTAGTAATTTTTCTAATCCATTACACTCAATTGGTACTTATTGTTCATGGAATTGCTTTTCTAAATGTGATATCAGAATCAGAGCCGAGTTTCCTGGTCAGAGAACTAATATCCTGTTGATTGGAATAAATGGTAAACCTTTCCATATCAAAATAAATAATAATACACCAAATCCTAATCATCCTTATTTATCTGCAAAGCAACAGCCACAACAACAGCAACAACAACCAAAGATTATCCCATCTACTGGGAGTCAAATTAATAGCAATGGTGAAGTTCTCGTCGATAAAATTAATCAAGATATCTCTGGGTCAACAATTTCTTTTAGTTTATCACCACAATTAGGAATAGTTGATGGGATTCCTGAAGAAATTTGGCAACAAACTTATGTTTCATGTATCATGAGAAATGTGCTATTTAGCGATAATTTAAATTATATGACTCCATCATTAATTCAAAATACTTTAATTTCTACTAAATCGTCTGCTAAAAAGATCATTGAATTAATTGTGAAAATGCTTCCAAAAGGGTTCCTCAGTGGATGCAGTGAACTATATCAAGGTGCTGATTTTATTCATAATTATTTAGTTGATACATTATTAAAAATTTTGAAAATCAGCGATCTTTATCAATTTACAATAAAATTAGTTGAATCTTATATCCCTAATAATTTTAATTATCATTTAGTATTAGTGAGAATTCTTGTACAGTATAAAGCTGATGAATTAAGACTTATTCAAGAAATAGATATGGGGATAAAATATTATCAAAATAATGATACCAGCAATAATTCTACAACTGCTAACAAGAAAAAGTTTGATAATTCTAGTGTTAAAAAATATATTGATTATTATCTTTATGAACAATCAAGAATCATGTCAGAGAAGGGGAGATATGATATTGCATTATATTTAGCTACTAAAGCTATAGAAGCTAACCCAACAGAATTTATTAATTGGGGAAATTTAATTGAAATTTATATTTCTAAAAAAGATATTGTTAATGCTTTATTAACTTTAAACTCATCACCAGTTTATTCATTGTCATCAATTAAAAATTTACAAAGAATTACATTAGAAAACTCTTTAATTAATTATCAAGAGAAAAATTATCAATTCCCGGAACCTTCACAAGAAGGTTATCTAGAAGAAGTATGGAATCAGGCTAATAGAGTTGGGCCAGTATATTTGAGAGATAAAGATACTATTCTTAGTGAAGATTTTGTATCTGATAAAGAGATTCAAACTGTTGATCCAATATTATTAAAATTATCTGGAACTAAATTAAAAGGGACTTTCAAAAAAGCCTATGATTATTTATCAAGTTTAGCAATTTTAATTGGTTGGGATAGATTATTACAAGTGAGAGCCACTACATTTGTCATGGAAGTTGAATATTCTCAAGTTAACAATCACAATATTAATAAGTCATCAAGCAGTACTCTGAACACTTCAAACATAAATAATAGTATTGAAAATCCAACTAACTTAGCCCCAAATAATGGTAACGGTCGTGCTGGCGAACATGCTAAACAAAAAAGTGATACCATTATAAATAATTCTATTAATAATAATGAAGAATATACTAAAAATAATGTTTTAGCACCGAAGTCAACTAGTGAAATTCATAAAGATGGTAGTTCTCAAAATAATGATAGTACTAAATACTTTCGATCTAAAAGATTATGTGAAAGATGGTTAGACTCTTTATTTTTCATGCTATATGATGATTTGAAAGTGGTTTCATTGTGGGAAGTAGAAGCAAAGAAAACTGGTAATGCTATTAGACATTCAACATTAGAATGGGAATTAATTGGGATTACTGCACATAGAGTTAAACATTATGATCTAGCGATTGCAGCCTTAAGAACATCATTAAAGGCAAAGTTTTCAATAATTTCAGCTAGAGATTTATTAGACATTTTTCAGGAATTTTTCCAAGATTATTCGAAATTTAAAAGATTAGGGGTAAACATTTCTATGAATAGATTTTCTAAGGACTTATTGTTAGTTGGAAGTAATAATATTTTAAATCCAAATAAGAAAGAATTTATTATTGATAAATTTACAAGCACAGTACCTTGGCAAAAGCAATTGGAATTAATTGAAGAACAATCTTTAGAGAATAATTTATATTTGAATTTAATTATCGAAGTGATTGTTAAAACCATTTCCTGGAATTATAGATGGTATGAAGATTTTTCAATTGATTGCTTAATTTTCTTGAAAAATATTTTAAAAGATAATGATGCAGATTTAATTTTAAATAGAGCCAAAGCTGAATACGAAATTCATGGTAACGTGGTTAAATTATTAGAAAGATACATTAGATGGATAGAAATGTTTGATGAAAAAGAATAAACAAACAAATAAACAAATAAACATATATATAGCTGTAATAAAAAGCTGATTATATTAATCTTTTTCTACTCATCAATACATCGTATAATTATTACATACGTATTTTCTCCCTTTATTATATTGGACATCATCCCTTGTCTACGATTATTGATAACATGATTGGCTTATCTACATTATCTATGAATCCATCTTTTTATCGATTTGTTTATTCATTTATTCAATCTATTTATTCTAATACAAGTGACTGTTATTATATTATATTATATTATATTCTATCTTCTTTTAATATATTTTAATTTAATATATTGTATCTTTTATTTTAATAGTTTATAAAATACACTAGTCAGTTTTTGCTTTACTTAAAACTTTCTTTCTTTGTTTAAGCATGTAACTGAATAAAATATAAGTACCACCAATATAAGTAACAAGGATAGCTTTTAATAAATAATTGTAAAAAATACTAACTTTTGCAGCTTCAACCAATGAGTTATAAATAATAAAACATTCACTAGAAATCCCTAATGGATATAAAGGTAAGAATGTAGAATATCTTAACCAGAGTAACGCATATGGGACACTACCTTTAGTTTCAATATTGATAGCATAGAAAGAATATCTGATAACTTCTGTAATTGACCAAGCGAAAGTCAAGGTGATATAAGCTGGGCCACGGCTAACTTGAGAATTAGGTAAAACCGTGAAAATCCCAATAACAAGTAATAATCTTGAACTAACTTGAGCGACAGTTGTGAATAAAGGAGATCGAACAATCCCTAAAGCAGAATTGATAATTTCTATTACCGCAAAACATTGAACAATAATTAAGTATTTGGAAGTTGATTCATATAATTTTGGTTGACCATATAAAATCGATAAAAATACAGTTCTGAAAAATACCACTGACCATAAAGAAGCACTGATTGCATTATAAAAGAAAATAAAAGAATTACTATCTGATTTTTTTTTATCCACAGACTTTGAAGGTGGGACAGAAGGAGTAGTAGGAACGGTAGGAGTTTCAGTTGACATTTTTCTCTTCTTTATATCTTTGTTTGTAACCGAGGTATAGACATAAAAATATCTGTAAGATGTGTATAGTGAAGAATTTAATCATTCTAACAATTTTAATTATTTTTAAGGCAGCAAAAAAAAAAAAAGTTAAGAGAAAAAAATTAAATTCTACCAATCAACTCTTTGAGTGTTTTTAGTAATTAATACTCATATCTATTATCTGATTTTGTATTAACTAATATTTCGAGAGCTGTAGTAAAAGATAGAATATAATAAATATAGTAATAGCAAGACATCACTATATATAATCTTTGTGACGTTACATATATATTGTTTATTAGTGTTGCTAATATCACCTTCAAAGATATTAGTAACTTTTTTCAATATTGCCCACTAATAAATTGTAATTGTAATTGTTTGGATGATGCTTTGGTTTTTGATATAAAGAAGTATCTCACCAGTAACGTTTTTTGAAGGCTATTATTAAATGGGAATATTTGCTGATGCTTTTCAATCTCGGTGGAGGGATTTACAAGGATAATTTCAAGAAGAATATGAAACAAACAAAAAGAAAAAGAATACAAGTGGATAAAGTGGCGGTGTTTGATCATAATCTATATTGAAATTCTTGTTTTAGTGAGATAAATATTAATAGCAACCAAATATTTACTGTAGACATATAAAGTATTAAATATCTTATTGACTATGAATCCAAAAAGTCCTCAAAAATATGTCATAACTTTCTTTTTACTTTAGAGATAGTTTTCCAATGGATGTAAAATATCAGCATAACTCAAGTTATATCTTATGCCAACTTTAAAAACAAAAAAACAAAAAAAAGTAAAGAAATAAAGAGATATATACAAATAATGAATAAATATATAAACAGATTATTTATTTTAATTTAAAAATAGAAAGTTAGTTTTGCGATATATATAAATGTAATAAAGAGTACTTGCAAGATGTATAGAAATAAGATTACTATTATTTTCCATATTAGTATTTTTTTCTTTGTATAGGAGGGCATACCGTTGTAGGCTACAGGTATATAGAAAAGCAAGTAACGTTTTTTCTTTCTTTCTTTCATATCTTAAAAGAAAAAAAAAGAAAAAAAAAGAAAAAAAAGAAAAAAACGAAGATAAGATAATGCAATCATGATCAACATAACTCTAATATTTCGTAGGGAAATAGACAGAAGTCAGTTGATGATAAAATAATGAAAGAATAGGAATAAACAAAATATCATTAATAATATAAGACTTATAACTAAAAGAAAAAAGAAAAATTGTTAATATCATTTGCATGTATGTTCGTAGAGAAGCAGAAATTTAAAAGAAATTTAATTAGAATTAGAAAGATAATAAAAGCTCAAATGGGAGAATGTAATAACATATTGTTAGTACAGAAAAAAAAAAAAAAAGAAATGATCATCGTAATTTCTAATATTTTACTCACATGCTATTTCTTTTCTTTCCGGGAATAGTATATAGCAATATATTAATTTATTAATTATATTAAAATATTAAATCAACTTATTGAGAATGCCAGAAATTACTCTGTTTCTTCTTTTGATGCATTTATTTAACTTAAAAAAGGGAAAATGTATTATTCGCTAAAAAGTGAGAGAAGAGAAGTCTTACATTTTCCATACAAAAAACTAACCCACAGTTGTTATTTGGGATATGATATTATTGCAAATTTCAATGTCACAATCATTTGAAATAATGATTTCTGATGAAAATTATATAAATATATATAAAACAGAAACAAAAAACATAAGCATTGCAACATGTAAAAAAGTAAGAAAAAAAAAAGTTAATTGTTATCAAACAAAATTACAATGAATTATTATTAACAATAATAAATAATAGAGGTAATTAAATAACAATTATGCTTAAAACTGAGAAAATACACCAATATATTTTATTTGCCTCACTATTCTGACTACTGTTTTCAAATGGACTAACTTTTAGAATTCTGTTTTGATTTCTGACCTTGAGTTATCTTTTTTTCTAATAGGACCCAGCAACCATTGGGATTGCAGTTTAATTAATATTGGATATGAAACTTTTTATATTAAAAAAAGAAAAAAAAAGGAAATATTTCCAGGATGTTCTTTTTATCTTGTGACTTATAGGACCAAAAAGAAGATCTAGACTTCTCTTTTATTAACAGAATTGCATCAACAACATTAAAAAATAGAAATTCCAACCAAGCAATATTATAATAATCATTACAAAAGCAAAAATCTATAATATAAAAATAAGTATTTCTCAAAGCAGTAAATTAATTAAAAAAAAGAAGGATTTAAGTCTATATGTGAGAGCCAAATCAAAGGAAAACTCTTTTTTCAATGTATGCACTGGGGCTAGAATCAATTTTCTATATTTTAAACTTCAATAATGCTAAGGTTTACGCTAAAAATTTATTTTAGAAGTCAAAGAAATACAATCAATTGATATATTGTCTGTTCTAACAATAATATTTTAAAATCTTGTAACGAAGCTTATAATGTTCCGCTCCGACGCAAAACTATTATAAGACGCACAAAAATATTGATACATATATCATATGTAATAATTATTATTATAATTAATAATTAATAATTTGTTTATTTCATATTTTGTTTATTTCATATTTTGTTTATTTCATTAATCGAAGCAGAAGAGGGAAATGCCCTTGCTTGGTAATTGTGAGCTTGTTTGGTTTAGATCTATAAATAAAACAGAAGATAAGCAAATAAAAAACCAAAAAAAAAAACAAAATCAACCAAAAGCCCATTTTATAGGAGCTTCTTTCGTGATACAATTGCTTGTCATTATTAGTATTAAATATAGAAGTGACTTTTTTTCAAGAAACATGTAATTATAAATTAATTTAGATAGGCGAAATAAAATGGAAAAGAATTCATCTAGAACCATCTCATCATGGCACTGCCTGTCATTATATTGACTCTGTTACTTAATTCGTTTCTTTTTTTTCTATTTCTATTTCATTTTTTTCAATTTTATCTTCACACAATATTGTAATTAATATTAATATACTTCTCATTTTTCTTTTACAGTCTGTCTATATATATAATATATACATATATATTATCATCATGAAATAAAGTAAAATTTGGAGGAATATAATATTGTTATAATAATGCATATACACTATTAAATAGTAGTGTATGAGGATAGTAGATAGGCAATATTTATCGTTTATAAGGGATTTTTTTTAATTTTATTTTGTATCTCTAAGAAACAGTACGTTCTCGAACCTTTTCTTTTTTTGGTTTGAATACTTTGTTTTCAGAAACGATTTACCAACATTGTTATATTTATTATTACAATAGGAGATGATTTTTAAATTTACTTTAAGATTAAACTTTTTATTAAATATAAATAGTATTAAGAAAAAAAAAAGAACGAATTTAATTACAAGAAAATAAATAAATAAATAAATAAATAAATAAATAAATAATCTTAATTAAAAAAAAAATATTATTTTGTTGAAATTTCATTATTAAATATATAAAATTTTTAATATAAATATTGATGCAATTCTGTTGATCTCAATAAGTTTTTCAGTAATTTTTCAGTAATTTTTTTTTATTTTTTATTATTCAAACATCAAAAATCAAAATACTTCACAATGAACACTTCTCAAAGACCTTTTAATTACGATTCCAAATTAAACCAACACCATCGTGAAATGTTTTTAAGCCATTCAGATGAAAAGCAAAGACAAAAGAGTATTGATAAAGCTCTTCCTTACATTAATAAAGATAAATTAAAGAAGGCCAGCTTCATCAAATAAATCAACTAATTACTGATCCTCTATCTTATATTATTACTGTTAACCATACCATCATCTACCACTATTTTCTTTTTCTCAATAATTATAAATTTTTATCATTTATTTTGCTTGCTCTCTCTTTGCTCATTTTTTATTTTTCTTGACCATAATTAATTCTACAATGCTTCTCATAATCTATAATATGTAATTATTACTATTATCATCAATAATAACAAATAATTCGTTCATTTGATTTTTTATTTCATTATATTTACCTTATTTCTCTACTTACATTATATTTTCAATATATTACTAATAACTAATCTTTTTATTACTCATCTTTTCATGTATCCCTTAAAAGAAAATATATGATCACCACCCAAATACAAAATCTTCATCATTATTTATTATATAACAATTACAGATTTTGCCACGGCAATTGAAGTTCTACAATAAATACTTTTCTTTTTAATTGTAATATAGTTTTTTTTTCTATATAACTAACACCATCTTTTATCTGAATCAAGTAATAAAATTATTGACTTTAAACTTTTATTTTTTATTTTTTATTTTTCTCACTATTTGCCTGGAATAAACAAATTTTTTTTTTACCTGCACAATATTAAGCTTTCACGGGATATAATCAAAATTTTTATTATTTGACGAAAAGATAACAATAGTAATTAAAGAAAATTTTTTTTATATTATATTATGTACTAAATATTAAATATTACAAAAAAGAAAAGAAAAAGAAAAAAATGTCTAACTATTAATATTAATAAATAAACTTATTTACAGTTGCCGTTGCTTTTTTTACTGGTTTCAATCTCATTGTAGAATCTCTTGTGTTGATTGCCTAACATATATCTAGAGCTCTCTAATGGGACCGCTGCGATAACACCCGTTCCTGATACAGATGAAGATGACGATCCTGTTGTTGTCGATGATAAAGTTGACCCTGTTGAAGATAATACTTTATTGAAAAATTTATCTATTCTCAATGCAGAATCGCTCACTTTATTTTGACGAATTTCATTACTAAAATCTATTCGAATTTTTAGAAATTTTTCCTTACCATTTGGATACTCACTAACTAAATTTGTATAATTATAATTATTAATGTATAATTCTAATATTTCAAATATCGCCTCATTGACCAATTCTCTTTCGCAATAATATTCTTTTGATACTAATGGGAATATTTTCTCATTTTCGAAAAATTTCCCTGCAAGTACAATACTTCCTAATGCTATTGCATGCTGCGGTACGGTTAATCCGATTATGGTTTTTAATGAATCATACCATATTAAATAGGCTAAATATCCAATATCGAATTCTATCTTTTGTCGTTTACATATTTTAATTATCAATTCTTCAACATGATAAGTTCTAAAATCAAAACTTATGCTTTCTAATAATCTCTTTTCAATTACTAATATTGCTTTTCTTTTTTCTTCAATCATTTCCAATTCTTTAGTATTTAATGATACATCTTCATCATCTTCATCATCTATCTCATCTTCCTCCTCTTCCTCATAATTTCTAACATCTTGATTATTATTCTTATTTGTATTTGCAGATTTCTTTTTATTCAGCTTATCTAAAGTACCAGCAATAACTATATCTCGTAATCTTTTAATTGTATCTTCATTTTTACTAGCTAAAAATAGTCCTGCCATTGCCACATCTAAATATTGTTTACTTCCAAGACTTATATTGAATTTATTAAATAAGAAAAATCTTTGATAATATAACATTGCTGTTTCTAAAGTTCTGATTGGAAATTTTAATTTTTTAATTATTTTCGTTAAAAATTTTACCACTTCAAATTGTCGCTGTTTATATATTTCTGTATCTTGGATTGTTTGCTTTTGACAATATTCAATTACATTTTTAGTTAAATATGGCCGACTGAGTTGAATCGAGCTCTTAAAATTTTCCGTCATGATTGATAATGTATTATTATTTGCTGATAAATATTCTTTAATTGTCTATACATCCAAATAGCTAATATAATAAATATATGAATTTGATGGGTGATCTCAATTTTTCTTTACTGCTATATAAGAAAAAAGGAAAAAAAAAAAAAAAAAAAAATAAAAAAAAAAATTTTTTTTTATTTTTTTCCCCCCGATATTATATCATTGCTCATAACTCGCATATGTTCAATTTCTTACAAAATTTCAGAATCAGTACGAGCTTAATAAAAATGCAAAATTATTTACTTATTTTGATATATACTTAAAATAAACATTATTTATCCTATAAGTTTACTTGTTAATGCTTCTAAATCTTCTAATGTTTTTGGCTCATTATATTCAATAACACCATCTTCGCCTTCACTATCTATATCTTTACCATTAATTTTATTATTTTGAAACCATTTAGGCTTTTTAGTCTCTGGAGTATCACTGTCACTACCATCATAATAATCTTCATCTCCACCTGCTACATATACAATCTTTTCGGCATCATCAGCATCATCATCATCACCACTACTACCTTCTTCATACATTCTTTCTAATTCTTTACGTCTTCTCTTCTTTTCTTGTCTCTTTTCTTTAGCAATTTCTTTATCTTTCAAATCATGAGCCTTCATTACCTCTGATTCCTTCTCAATAAATTCTTTAATTTGTTCTTTAGTATCACCTTTCTTTCTAAAATCTTCTTCATCTTCCAATTCATATATCGGATGTGAATTACCATCATCATCAAATTTTAATTTCACTGGGTTCCCTTGTGATGGTAATGATGCCTTTCTAGACAAAGATTTTTTTAATTGCCTTTTAGACACTGGTACAGACAAATCTGGTAATTCCTCTTCTTTCAATTCATGGTCTGCTCTTTTAACCTTCATGAAATCATCATCCGAATTATCATCACCTGCACCATCATTACCCTCAGCTGTCTTTTTAGTAGAACCGGTAATATTTAAATAATGTTCACTTAAAACATTTTGATTTTTTCTTTCAAACATTTTATCATATTTAGTTCTAACTTTCTTTTTATCTTCAATTTCATCACCGTTTTCATCGGTATTGGAAAGTTTTAATAATTGTCTACTAGCATTTTTCAATTGCTTAACTTTATCATTATTGATTCCTTTAATTTTAATCTTTGGTGCTCCTGGTAATCCTAAACTTTTAGCAAATTCTTCCAGAGGTAATATTTTAACATCAAAAATATCTTTATCATGCTGTAAGTAAACAGATCGGAAATATGAGATAAAAGCTTTTTGCCCCAAATATTTAAGTTCTGGATTAGAAAAACAAATACTTTGCAATTTTGATTGAATTGATTTTTTCTTTTCTTTCTTAATTGTTAATTTCTTTGGGTTTATTTTATTGTTATTAGCCAATCTTTTAATCATACCATCTTCTTCACTTGGTAATAAAAATAGTAAAGATTTACCAATTTTACCAAATCTGGCTGCTCTACCAACTCTATGAACATAGGTAGCAGTATCTTCTGGGCAATCCACTTGGACAACCCAATCGACTCCGGGGAAATCTAAACCTCTAGCAACAATATCAGTGGCTAATAAACATACTTGATTGGCTTTTGTGAATTTATATGTAGTCTCCATTCTTGATGTTTGCTTTTGCCTACCATGTAATTGTAGAAGTGAAATCCCTGGTTGCATTTTTCTAAAAGTTTCATAAACAAAATGCACTTGTTTTGAAGATGAAAAAAACACAATTATTTTACTTTTTAAGTGAGTCTTCAAAAACGACCATAAAGTGTCCAATTTATCTGGTAATTCAACTGTGATATAACTCTCTTGTAAAGAATCTGGTGTAGAACTTAATTCTTTACTTTGTGAATCTGTATCTACACCAGAAGCACAGGTGACTGAGTCAGCACTTATTGATTGAGGATTCACTAAAGATAATCTAGCTAAATCATTAACTGATTTAGTTTGAGTGGCAGAGAATAATAAAGTTTGTCTATCTGGTGATAAATTTTCTAATATACTATCAATAGTTTTCTTGAACCCCATATCTAAAATCCTATCAGCTTCATCAAGTACTAACATTTGAAGATTGGAAAAATCAAGACCAGCGGTTTGATCCATATGCTGTAATAACCTACCTGGTGTCCCAATTAAAATATTAATCTTGGCAATTCTTTCCTTCTCATATTTAATATCTTTACCACCAATGACTAACCCAGCGGAGAATGAATTATATTTACCAATTTTAATTAAAACTTCATATATTTGAATAGCTAATTCTCTAGTTGGTGTTATTATTAATGCTCCTAATTTATCAAGTTCATTCCAACTCAATCTGAAAAGTTTTTCAATCATTGGAATTAAAAACCCTAAAGTTTTACCTGACCCTGTTCTTGCTGATCCTAAGATGTCTCTACCAATCAATCCACTAGGAATAGCCAATTTTTGAATATCTGTCATTGATATAAATCCAGATTCTTTGAGACCTTTGAGAGTATTCTCTGAAATCGGTAATTCACTGAATTGTGTTACTTCTTTTTTATTAGTTTGATCATTTTTCAATTCATCAATTTCTTCTTCTAATTTCTTGATATAATCCTTTTCTTGTTGGATTATTAATTTTCTAACTTTACTCTTTTGACTTTTATGCTGACGTCTAGCCATTATTGTATATTATATTATTTTATATTATTGCAGTTATACTTAATTATCTTTATATGCTTGTTTCTTTCCATCCCATTAATTTAATTAACAAAAAAAAAATTTTTTTAAAAAATTTTTTTCCTGTCGAAATTTTTTTTTTCAATGATCCGTTCATTTGGATTTTTAAGATTTCAAAATCGCTAATTTTCAATCCAGCCAAAAAGTAGTAATGAGATACTTAAGCATAGATTGGATAAACCATTTAATTTTTGTCATAGATTTGTAACAGATATAAGTAATTAAGACCCATATATAATTTTTAACATGACCATAATAGGCTGCCAGTGAATATATACCCCAACTAGACAATTCATAATTTTTACAAAAGTTATGAGCTTGTAAGATGCTGAATCTACATATATTTAAATGTTGATAAGCCGGAAAAAGAAGTGGAAAAAGAAGGGAAACTTATATATTTTTATATTATCAAACAATTCATAGTTTTACCTAAGTTTATTGAACAATTTCGAGTTACCTATATATTGAAACATCTTTTCCGACGCATGGGATTAATATATGGTGAATTTTTACTGCAAATTGAAATTAATAAATATATATAACAGGAAAAAAGAAAAAAGAAAAAACGAACAAAAAACTTGAAAATTCGAGCAAAAAAAAGATTAGTAATTTAAAATAAAGCAAACAGGTTTTCAGTGCTATTGAAAAACAAAATAAATTCATGAATATAAAGAATATATATGATATCATCATTATTACTGAAAAGAAATTATTTTAAAATGGTTAAAGGACTTAAAGACGTCAATCTGTTTCCCAAATTATCTGATCCATTAGAATCAGCCAAAAGAATTGCTGCTTATAAAGCAGTTGATGATAATTTCCCCGATGATGCAAAAGTTGTTGGAATTGGCTCTGGATCAACTGTGGTTTATATTGCAGAAAGATTAGGACAATTTCCAGTTGAATTAAAACAAAAATTTGTATGCATTCCTACTGGATTCCAATCAAAACAATTAATTATTGATAATGGATTAAATTTAGCCAGTATCGAGCAATATCCGGAATTAGATATTGCATTTGATGGGGCTGATGAAGTTGATTATCAATTAAATTTAATTAAGGGTGGTGGAGCTTGCTTATTCCAAGAAAAATTAGTGGCAGAAAGTTCTAAGAAATTTATTGTTGTCGCTGATTATCGTAAAAAATCACCTAAATATTTAGGTACTAATTGGAAGAAAGGCATTCCAATAGAAGTAGTACCAACTGCTTATAATAAAGTGCTATCTGATTTGAAGAATAAATTAGGAGCTAAGAAGTCAGTTTTAAGACAAGGTGGTTCTGCTAAAGCTGGACCTGTAGTCACTGATAATAATAATTTCATTATTGATTCTGATTTTGGTGAAATTGAACAATCTGTTAGCGAATTACACAGTAAAATAAAGGCACTTGTTGGTGTCGTTGAAACTGGTTTATTCGTTGATGGAGTTGCTGATAAAGCTTATTTCGGCGAGAGCGATGGTGCTTTTAGTGTTCAAACGAAATAGATAAATGAATTTTAATATATATATATATATATATATATATATACTAGTTTTTTTTTACAATTAAAACAATAATAGTGATAATAATAATATTTTATTTATTTTAGAATAATTTACATACTTAAAATATATACATAAATTAATCAGCTTGATCCCAATTACCAGGTCTTGGTTGTTTTGGCATTTGTGGACCACCAGCTCTTTTAGCCATAATAATTTGATCAACCGATAAAATAGTACATGCTGCTTCAGTAGCTAAATTTATAGCAGACTTTTTACTTATAAATAAATCATATATCCCTTTTTCTCTCACATCAATTAAATTATTTTCCAGTTCATTATCAACATCAATACCGTAGTATATACCTTCTGAATTATTAGCATGTGTAGAGTATAATTTTGGTAATATTTCAGTAGAGTTAGATCCAGAAGTTTCAGATAAAGTTCTAGGAACAACTTCAAAAGCTTGGGCAAAATTTTTGATGGCTAATTGTAATAAACCTGGGGTTCTTTCACCATATTGAGTAATTAAACTGACTAATTCTGCTTCAGTAGCACCAGCACCTGGGCATAATCTGATATCTTTTGTTAAACCTTTAATGGAACAAACAGCATCATCAATAGCTCTTTCAATATCATCAAGAGAATTTTGGGTAGCCCCACGAAGAACAATGGTTGAAGTTCTAGTAATTTCTTCGTCTTGAGTGAAAATTGTAACTCTGTCTCCACCAATCTCTTGACTTTCCACAATATCAATTACACCAGCTTCTTCTGGCATAGGAGCACCTAATCTTGGTAATGGGGTGGCTCCACACACACGACATAATCTTCTTAAATCAAATTTGGATGGGACTTTTAATAATAATATTCCATATCTATTCATATAGTGTAATACTAAATCACCAACCGATGAACCAGCAATCACAACTCTGACACCAGAATCATGTATTTCTTTAACTATTTGTTCTAATTGTTCTTCTTCACCTTTACTAAAATCTAACATTTCTTTAGCATTATGCAATAACACAGTTCCTTTAGTTTCAGTAGTAGAAATATCTATCGGACAAGTGAAAACAGCAACCTTAGTCTTTTTTTCAATAGACTTGATTTGACCTTCAGCTTCTCTAGGAAAAACCATACCTTTTACAACATATGAGTTTTCTAAAGAAGAACCAAGTACTTTAACAATTCTAATACTATCAATATTAAAATTTTTCAAAACAGCATGCTCATTTTCTTTTTCAACTTTAGATTGTTTTGGTAAAACATTTAAAATTGATTCAATTACTAATTCTGATAAAAATTCTTCATTACCATATTGCTTAGAAGCCAATACTGGCTTAATTATTTTAGCTAAACTTTTAGCATCATAGAAATTATCAACTTTATTAACAGTTAAATTTTTTTCTAAAATATCTAAGGCAAAAGTATTAGCCATATTATAACCTTGAATAATTTCCGTAGCACTTAAACCTAAAATAATTAATTTTTCAGCTTGAATCAACAATTCTCCAGCAAGAATAATAACAAGGGAAGTTTGATCACCCATTTCAAGTTCTTGTTGCTCAGAAGCCATAACTAATAATTTAACTGCTGGATGAACTACATCCAATTCTTTCAATATGGTGGCGGCATCATTAGTAATGAACACTTTTTGTAAATGATTAACAATAATTTTATTTCTACCACATGGACCTATAGAAGTTAGCACCATTGATGAAATTTCCTTACAAGCTTCAACATTTCTTGCAATAGCACCATCAGCACTAGAATATGTTTGGTATCCTTGCTTGAAAAGGCCTGCATTTGGAGCTCCAGGTAATTTGAGTGACATCTTCTTATTTTTGTTAGTCTGTTTCTATTATAAATAATTAATAGAAAAACTCAATATATGTAAATAAAAAATACTAATAAATTTATAATATTAGTAAGTATCTAATTGATAAATATATATCTAAGTGTGAATACAAACAACAACAATATCTTTTTACCTTGATCTTTAATAAATCATCATTAAAAAAATATTTGTTGACTTTTTTTCATGAAAAATAAAGAAAAAAAAATTTTTTTTTGCTGCTTTGCAGGGCTCATAAGTTTTTCATTTATTGGGATTGATAGAAATAAATTGCTTACATGAGATGAGAAGAGCCATTTATTGCGATGGAATACTTCACAGCTAATATATTTTTTTTTATTTTTCATAATTGTTAATGTTATTAAAATATAGATGGTTTGATTTGTTATTGATTTTTTAATTAAGCACTAAAGTAAAGTTATTAGAAGCTAAACCAATCTTTACTGCCATACTTTTAGGATCTACAGAAAAAAAAAAGAAAAAATAGAAAATAAAAAATATTTCATAAAAGAAAAAAATTTCCTTTCATTTTTGAAAGATGAATAATGATGTAGAAAAGACAACAAATGAATATATATAGCACTGAAAAATTTAAGCAGAATATATAATATATAATATATAAAATATAATAAATAATATAGAAGATATTAATGTTCATACTTTCAAGAATATCTGATTTAGTTCAGATAAAACCAGAATACTTTGATATAGAATTGAAAAAGGCAATAATCAATGGATTAAATCGAAAATATTCAAATAAAGTCGTACCCAATTTAGGAATGGGAGTAGCAATATGGGATATATTAGAATTAGGAGATGGATTATTAAGGCCAGGAGATGGATCAGTATATTATAAAGTTATATTTAGATTAATCGTATTTAAACCATTTGTCGGTGAAGTGCTAGTAGGATGGGTAGAATCTTCCACTGATCAAGGAATTAAAGTCAAAATTGATTTTTTCAATGAAATTTTCATTCCAAAGGATATGTTATTTGATGGCAGTTATTGGAAGCCTAATGAAGGACTTTGGGTTTGGAGAACTGAACCGGATAAACCTGATTCTGATCTTTATTTTGATATTAATGAAAAGATACAGTTTAGAATAGAAGAGGAAGTTTTCACTAATATAAAACCTCTGGGACCCGATCTTGAAGAAGATGACGAGGATGAAGTTGATATTAAAAAGGGAGATAGTGCTACCGGCGAAGAAAAAAAAAAAGTAAAAGAACAACCACCTCCTGCTTATGCATTAATAGCAAGTTGTCAAAATGAAGGTATGGGATCAATTTCATGGTGGGAATGATTAAATTTTTTTTTCTGCTATTATCTCTTTTGAGTTTATACTTTCATAATTTTTTTTCACATAATTATCAAATGTATATACATATTTCTTCAATGGTATTGTGAATTAGTTTTTAATCTAAGAAAAGAAAGTTGTAAAAGAGATGTTTGTAAGAGATGTTTGTAAGTGCCTACTATTATTGTATAAATTAAAAATACAGTGGGCATGGAATCCTATGGGCACTTTTACACTTGTTTCTTAAATATAGGCAGCAATTGATCAAGTTTATTAATACAGTATCTATTATAGATTAATACATTCTAAAATTATTAATCTAGAATGAACATATATAGTACATGTTTAAAGTGTTGATATAATAGATTGATACTTAATTATCACCTCGAGCTTTTAATAATCTTGAATTTATTCTATTTCCAATTAGTTCTGATGTAATATTGAATAGTCTATAGTGAAAGATAAAATATAATAAATTAAAATATACTGAAAGTTAATCTAATATAATATAATGTGATAATTACTTGCTAATATTAAAATAAATGAATACATAATCAATAAGAAGTTGATTATAAATGGATGGATAATAAATGAATCGAATCAGGATGATAACACCGAGCTAGATGACCAAGTAAGAGAATAGTAAGAGGTGGGTAACTATTTGATTTACTAAATTAAAAGACAATCCAGTATACAAATTAAAAGCAGCATTAAATTGTAGATGAACCAACCTGGTACTAAGTAACAATAGTAGATGAGCGATAGTAAATAATATAATATAGTAAGTAAGGAGAGAAAGAAAGTAGGAAATGATTATATGAAGTAGTGATGAGTAGAAAAAAACAAATAAAATCGGTTCTGTATTGTATAGTTTTTTATATGTAACTCGGTTTGGATAAAACTGTGTCTTAAAGAATAATAATTAAATATATATATATTAAAAACAAAATTACTAAATGATTCTCTAAAATTTTCTTTGGAATCAACTACTTTGAAGGTAAGAACTTGTTAAAGTTGATCAACAGAGAATATCAGAAATTTTATCTTTTTGTAGTTTAAAAAATATTCCATTGGTTATATTAATTTTATTGCTGATGTTTATTTATTGTTCATCATTTGTAAATGGTCATGTTAGAAATATTTTTTCGGATTATGCCATGCGTCTTATTTTTCACCTAATCGATCAAATTGTGATGGAGCAAATACTAGTGAGATTTTACATTATTCAATCATGCTCTCAAAAAAAAAAAAAAAAGAAAAAAAAAAAAAAGAAAATAATAATAATACTTTTAGCCGTCATTACTATATACACAAATACTAAGTTCATTACCAAATATAATACTTAGTACTGAAAAATAGTGGAACAAAATGAATGTCTCAATGATATTCAGTTTACAAGGAAGAAAAAGGAATTTTTTGATCAATAATTTTCCATCAAGGCAGAAAAATAAAAATAAAAAAAAAATATTTTTTTCTTGAGAATCAAAACAAGGGAGAAAAAAAAGTAAATAAATAAAATAAAACCAAAGCAGTGCAAATAAATAAATAGATAACTTTTAAAGAACTCATTTATTACTTTACTAGATAAATACATTATTAATAAGTTGATATATCAAATTAATGAAAATGACAACATTGGAAGAATTATTAGCGAAAATTACTCAATTAGAGGAAAAAGTTCAAAAGCAAAGTATAGTAATAACAAAAACAGGTCAACAATTAATAGAATTACAACTTGCTAATAAACGTAACAAATTAGAAAAAATTGATGCAAGTTTAAAGTCAATCCAACCACAAGATCCATCTTCTTTAGATTATGCAACAAATGAAGACATTGTACAATTGGTAGGAGAATTACAAGGACAATTAGATTTAATTGAAGAAAGATCGATTCAAAGGGGAATTAATTTAGTGAAATTGAAAGTTGATGAATCTTTAGAAATATTGCCCGATGCTGATGGTAATATTCCTCCAATGGAATTATTTCCTAAAACATTGAAAGACTTTATTGATTTATCTGACGATGATGTAGTTAAATTATGTGGATTTTATCAATTATTACCTATGTTGGAAGATGATAAATTACAATTACAACACATTATCAATAGTGATAAGCTTGAAGAATTAAATTTTAATAATAGCAACCCAAAACCAAATGAGTTTTCGAAGAAACAAATTAATGATTTTTTTAATAAATTATCAAGATATTTAGGGATAACTTATAGAAGATAAAGATAATCAGTATGAATAGAGTGAATTATGATAGTATATATCAAAATTAAGAAAAAAAAAAAAGCAAACAAACCTATCATTAGATAATTATTATTGATTACATTCTTAAATACAGGCTGATCTTTTTTAAGGCACTTAGAAACTACCCCAGAATTTTTTTATTTTTGTTGCAAAGTAAACAAGTTAAATGAAGTAGATTTCTGATTGGGCTACTTACTGTTCTCAGCCGCCGTTGATTTACTTGATCGGTACGCTGCGCTTGAAACTTTTCTTTCATCCCCCCTAGAATCTTTTATATGAGTCTTGAAACCACACGGGTAATTGCGATTTTTTTATTACGCTTTTCCATTTAGGAAATGTTTTTTTTTGTTTTTTTGTGAGTTTTTTTTTCATTTATATAAAAGTCGCGGATTTCCCTTTTTTTTTTTGCATTATTTTCAATTTCTAATTTTACTTAACTTTTTTCCCTTCACTTTGTGATTCATATTTGTAATTCAATTCAATTCAATTCAAATAATTTAAACCTGATATATACTCTTTATAGTATTTTTTGTTATCTTACTTCAACAAAAATAAAATGTCCAAGAAATTCACTATTCCAGTCTTAGCTATCGCAGGTGCTGCAGGTGCTTACTACTACTCAACTTTACCAAAAGCTTCTACTGTTGCTAAAATTGCTCCAAAAGCTTTCTCAGACCCATCTCAATGGATTGACTTAAAATTGAAATACTATGAAGATATTTCTCACGATACTAGAAAATTTTTCTTTGAGTTACCATCTCCAGAACATGTCTCTGGTTTAGAAACCGCTTCTTTAGTTTTAACTAAATACCTCACTCCAAAGGGTAACCCAGTTATTAGACCTTACACTCCAGTTTCTGATGATGATGCCAAGGGTGTTATTGAATTTGTTATTAAGAAATACCCAAATTCTAAATTCGGTACCCACATTTTCGGCTTATCTCCAAGTGACACCGTTTCTTTCAAAGGTCCAATTCAAAAATGGAAATGGGTTCCAAACTCTTTTGATTCTGTCACTTTAATTGGTGGTGGTTCTGGTATTACTCCATTATTCCAAATCTTAAATAATATCGCTAAGAACCCTGATGATAAAACTAAGGTTAATTTAATTTACGGTAATAAGACTCCTGAGGATATCTTGTTAAAATCCGAGATTGATGCCCTTGCTGCTGCTCACCCTGACCAAATCAAAGTCACTTACTTTACTGATAAGGCTGATTCGGCTAAATTTAATGGTAAAGTCGGTTACATTACTAAGGACTTTTTGGCTGCCAACATTCCAAAATCTACTGAAAAGACTCAAGTATTTGTTTGTGGTCCAGGACCATTATACAAAGCTATTTCTGGTGAAAAGGCATCAAAGACTGATCAAGGTCCAATCACCGGTGCTCTAGGTGAATTAGGCTACACTAATGACAATGTCTTCAAATTTTAAGAATTGTCAGTATCAGAACACATGAACAATACAAAAAGAATATGAAAAAAAAATTAAGTACATACTATTTCAACAGAGTAAATAAAATACAGTTATAAATATACAAATATTCTATTATTAATATTATTAAAAAGATAATTCATTTCAACTTCGTTATTTATTTATTTATTTATTTATTTACTTATTATTATTATTATTATTACTTATAGTGAAAAGTATTTAAGTGCTTGAACCATAGAGATTTTCAAAAGATTGTCCAATATAATTATGTAAATCTGATGCTTGCATTGATCTTTTGTGATGTTCAAAGGCAATCCTTGAAGCATTTCTAACCAAACTACACGCACCAAATGTGGTGATCAAGGGAATCATATCATCTTTAATTGCATGATCATGATTCCATAAATTGGCTTTATATTTCTCTCCCCAAGCAATGAAAACAGCCAAAGTTCCTGCTAAAGTATCTCCTTGACCCCCACAACGCCTATTTGAACCTACTATATCATTAATTAGGTACTTATCTGATTTAGCAAGTATATCACTTCTACCCTTTTGAATCACAGTAACGCCTCCTAATAATTTAGATAATTTAATAGCTTGACCAGGATCCTCAAAATTACTAGTTGCAACTTGTTCTGTGATACCTTCTTGTTTATTTATAGTGTCCATTATTCTTTTAAATTCCATCACATTTGGAGTAATGTATGCTTTTTGATAACCTTTAATAATCCATGGATTTTGAGCTAATAAAAACAAAGAATCAGCATCCATTACAAGTGGGATATTTCTTTTCATTATTTCTTTAACAAGTAACTCTGTAGTTTTCATAGTATATGGTTCTCTACCTAAACCTGGACCAATAGCAACACAATCAATTCTTGAAAGTAATGGAATTATATTTGGAATCACTTGATTTTCAATTGAGTCAAAATCAGAATTTTCACTTCCTTCTAATAAATATGGGTGTACCATTAAATCAGGTGAATATACTTTAATCACTTGTGCAGCCTCCTTAGTACATACTAAATGAACTAAATCTGCTCCTACTTTAGCTGCTGCATCTCCAGCAAAAAATGGGGCCCCAGTATACAGACGACATCCTCCAATGATTAATATTTTCCCTAATTGTCCTTTATAAAATTGTGGTAATAACGGTGGAACTATCTGTTTGACCAATTTAAGAATTTCGTTAGTTTTTGTCATTTTGCTGTATTGTGTTGTGATTAAAATATCTTTTTTACTAATGTCACACACCTGCAAGATGAATGTGAATAATAAATAATAATAAGGTGATTTACAAAAAAACAAAAAAACAAAAGAACAGAAAATTTGACATGCACCATATGGAATTTATACCATAAACATGGATACAACTGTTTAAATCACCCGGACTGGATATTTTCCTTTTTTTTCCCAATCAAAATCCACAAAATTGTCAGAATAAAAAGAATCATGAAAATAGATGAAAATAAATAACAGACGTATTTAAATAGAAATAAATATTTAATCTTTTTTTTTTTTTATTATTACTGCATTATAAAGTATAAAACAAAGAATATGTTGTCGATTGTTTGTCGTACTTCTTTAAGACAAGACTTTGTGGTGAACAGCACTAGATGTTTCAGTTCAAATGCCACTAAGTTATTTCAACATAGCCATGAACATGGACATGATGAGCATGTACACGGTCATCATAGTCCTGAATTATCACCACCTGAAAATCCAATTAATTCATTGACAGTATACTTAACTCTTATTTCTTTTGGTATTTTAGGCGTTATTGGTATAAATTCTAAATATTCAAACAGCCATGAAGGCCAATCCATATTGGATGCTGCGTTTGCAACTAAAAAAAATTCTATTCAACAAATCAACAAAGAAGTTAATAGTTACCGTATTTCTGTTAACAGTTTTCAAGAATTATTCAGAGTTTTACAATTTTCAGGACTACATTCTCAATTTCATGAAATTTCTGCTGAAAGAATCATACCAACACCAAACGGTAGATCAACTGTTCCCGGTACTACAATTGATCCAAATGAAATTGGTCCAAGACGTAAACGTATTCAATTCTTCCAAAACCTTTAAGTGATATGATATATATCATTATAATTATCATTATTCATTTCATTATCTCTATTTAATATGCATACTCTATTTTTTTGCCCTTTTGTTTCATCAATATACCTTCTTTTTTTAAATTCTTATAAAATAATCTTGTAAGTTTGTCTTACTACTATTATTACTTTTAAATTAAGATTACAATATTACATTTTTCTTTATAATAGGAAATGCAAAAAAAGTTTTTATTTCATTTTGTTTTATTGGGAAAAATATAAGTATTAAATTTAAATTAACTATATAATATTTATTGGCTAGTTCTCATAATATGAACTTTTTGAATCAATTCACCCCCCAGTTTTACTATTTCATTATAAATTGCTTCTTTATTAATAATAACTTGACCATTTTTAGTAGGCTTAACATTATAACCAATATTAACTTTAAAATTATTATTGATTAAAACATTTGGATAGAATATACCTGTAATAACATTTTCTCCTTTATCATTCAACCCTGATAACTCATGACTAGAAAATAAAAGAACATTTTCATATCTATTATTCAATTCTTTAACAAATTGTTTCACTGGATCATAATTATTACAAATTTCTTTGATATCGGACAAATTAGAAATATAGTTTCCATCAACTTTGCCACCATTGGATATGTTTTTGTAACCTTTGCTATTCAATAACCCATTTAATTCTTTAAATCTAGATACACCAATAGCTAATTTAGTGATGATGACTAAATCATAATCTTCAAATGCCGGACGGAATAATAAATCAATAACTTTTCTGGTGATTCCTCCATTGCCGATTGTGACATCTTTAGGGGCTTTATCCAAACGGTTAACAAACGTTGATTGAGTCTCCAATAAATTAATGGCAGCTCTTGATAATGCAGTGATTCTTGTGGCAATAGGTAATGGGATACCATGACTCCAAAGAATACCTGATGGGTCATCTTTAGTAGCAATGAAAAATTGAGTTCTCACACCATTTGGATCATCATTACGAATTTTTTCAAAATTACTATTTATGATATGTTGTGTTTGAAGTGATAAGCTATCCGAAAAGAAACCATTGTCTCCAGTAGCAGCTGCAAGACCAGCTTCACCATTCACGGATAATTGTTTAATTTCTTCATCTAATTTTTTAGTGACATCTAAAATTAACGGTTCTTCTTTCCAATTCCAATTAGCTAAAAAATATAAAATTCTTAAAAATCCATTCTCAACACTGCTTGGTGGCAACCAAGAATCACTTTGAACAAATACTTTCAAAACAATTAATTCTACCAAAGTATCATTAAAATGACACAATAGTAATTGAGAATCCAACCATCTTTTGAAAAGTCTGATAGTTGGTGATAAGAAAATATAGTGATTAGAAAGAGTTAACAAAGTTCTGGTATGCTTAACTGAGCCAATGTAAGTTTGATTGAATTTCAAATAAATATCTTCTAAAATTGCTTTCTTATCTTTGCTGGCATTAGCGTTAGCTCTTAAATATAATATTTCATCTCTTTCAGTTAAGACCTTAATTCTAAACCCGTAACCTTCTGGAGTGATAATATTAAGTGCATGTATGTCTTTATTATAAGGGATGACTTCATCTAAAGATTCAATGAAACATTTGTAATCTTTAGCAAATTTAGATTCTTGGAAAATTTCATAAATTTTCAATAAAAATGCGGTTTTAGTGTTCTCTAAAGCACTTATTTGATCAGGCCAGTTTTTTGATATTTCAAATTCCAAAATAACATCTTGGAAATAATCTAGATTACTCAATGCAAATCCAACTGGTTGGAATGCAGAGGAGTATCTGAAGCTTGATCCACTAGGTAATAAAGATTTAATCTTCAAAGGTAAAGCTTCTGGATTTTCATTAGTATCTGTAGCTGATTTATAATCGTTGAAACTAACTAAAACCTTATATAAATTTTCAAAACTTAGACGGAAATTATTGAAACTATTGACATTAACAACTGATAATCTGCTAGCACCAGGTAAAGAAGAAATTGGCAATCTTTCATGGAAATCATTAATAACCGAGTGAATTTTGCTAGAAACAAAAGAATCCAAATGTAATTCAAACAAATATTTAATAATTTCATAAACTGTATTGTTTTTAGCTGATGATTCCCAAATTACACAATGATGAATTGAACCATCTTTAAATCTTCTAAGTGAGGCCTTTTCTCCCCATAATTCACCAAACTCCTCACCTTCTTCTTCATTATCTGAGTTTTGCAATGGACCTTTAATGACCAATTTTTCACATTCTTCTTGATTTAATATTAAACCAATGTATATCTTCGAGGTGGTAAGATCCAATTCTGCTTTACGTTTATGAACAGAAGTTCTAACCCCAGAGACATGCTTTAATTCATTAGCAGAATGATCAATGAATTTGATTGACACTTGAACAATTTTATCCTTAAGTGCTCTATTTAATATATTGTATAACTTATTGCGAATATAGTTTTCATAACTAATGTAGGTAATCTTTTCCACAGGTTGGAACACCATGACTTTATCACTATGGTTGTTTAATTCATGAGACAAGACATGATTAGGCACAGGTAATTCGATATTTAAATCATACTTCAAGTATGAGATATCATTCCTTTTCAAGAAAATCAAATCAAAGGTATCATTGTTCAAGTTGTCATTAAGTAATGAAAGAGTAATTTGGGCTTCATGTTTTAATAACTCATAAGTGGAATTAGACATTTTCCATAAAATATTAAGTTTAGTACTTTTATCAAAAATAGCCGGAACATTGAAACCTTCATCTATGTATTTGACATGATTAGCAGGGTTTTCTGCCGTAATTGATGAATGGAATGATAGATAGCCATTTGAAGATAAATCTTTAGTAGCTAAATATTTAATTGTACCCTTAAATAATTGATAAGAAGAAAATCCTGATAATAATATTTTACTACCATCTGCAGAACCCCCTTTAAGTAATAAAGACATTAATATAGCAAACTCAAAATGGCCAAACCCACCATAGTTCATGGAACCTGACTTAAACCCACGTTGTAATAACCATAAACGACCTAATATACATGCATCAGTGAAGTGCTCCACCTGCTTTTTAGTCTTGTACAAAACTTTTAAATAATAATCAAAACAACAACTGGTGATTATGGAAGAGTTATAAAGAGGAGTCGGAGGTAACTCATCTAAGTCAGTAGTATCTTTTGGTAATTGAATTCTAATACAGTTTTTATCAGGCATTAATTTTTTAAATTCAAAGGCGTCGAATGAGAAAGAAATGAGTAATCTAATGGAAAATTTTGATTTGGAAAAATTATATTCATTATCCACATCAATTGGATAACAATCAATTCTAAGAGAAGGAGTCAAAATATCATTATTAACATATTCGTAATTAAATTTCAAGAAGTGAAGTTCTTTACCCATAGTATTAATCAAATGTTTGGTTAAGTAAGCTAAATAGAAAGATCTCTTGTGTATGGCTCTATAATTAAGATAGTCTTTTTTTTGAAATAATTCTGAGGGCATAGTAACATTTAAGTCAACTAAATTATTAAATGGTAATTGAATACCTGTTTTTAATCCAAATGAACCTACTAATGAAATATTTTGAGGCTTCAAATATTGAAATTTATAATTAATATTCGAGACAGGTTTTGGATCAGTGAATGGGATTGTAACTTTTGTGTACTTATCATGCGCTGTAGTCGTTGAAAATAAATTATTAGCTTGATCAAGATTTAATTCTTTAGATTCACGAATATCAAGAATTGCATCATATAATTTATGTAAAAATTTCTCCACTACTTTAATTTTGGTTTCTTTCAATCTGACTTCTTTTAAAAGTTCGTCAATTTGTAATTTGAAAATATTAGATTTGAATAATTCTGCAGTTTCTCTCGCTATTTGAATTTCTTGAGTATTTATGTATTTTCTCTTTTTGTTTTTCTTACTATTTGCATCAACCTCTTCAACCTCTTCATCGTCATCGTCGTCGTCATCGTCGTCGTCATCGTCTTCATTATTACTTTCATTATTATTATCGTTATTGTAATCTTTTTCATATTCCTCTTCTTTACCATCTTTCAGCGTTTCTTCCATGACTTTTATATCAACATTATCAGAAAACTCCACTTTTTTCAGTTTTATTTGCAAACCATCGCCATTTTTTTTACTAATTTTATTGTTACTTTTATTATGACTTTTCGCTATTGACTTAGGAAGCTCTCTCTTCTTCGGTCCTGCCATAATGAATTATTTTTTCTCTATCTATCTCTATGTATGATTATTTAATAAATAAATTAATAATATTAATATTAAATATTGTAAGTCATAAATTCGATTATATCTAAAATATATATTTGATCTTTCGAGATAAAACCAATAAATATTTGTACAAAATATAAACAAAATCCAATATTTGTTTCCTATTTTGCGTTGTATTTCAGACTATAGAATATAATAAATGCTTAAATAATAAGTTGGTTAATATATTGAGAAGACTTCTCTGCGAAATATCAAGAAATTTTCTTCACTCAGAAAAATAAAAAAAAAAAAAAAAATTTTTTTTGAGATGCAAATTATGACAAAACATCTTTACACCATTTTTCTTGAATTGCGTCTCTTTTTTTACCTCTTTTTTTTCTCTGCCTTTCCGAAAAATTGTTAAAACTGTAGTACTGTAGTGGTTTGTACGTACAAGGAGATAATAACACTACAAAGACTAGAAATAAAATCGAAACTACACCAGTATTTTAGTGTGAAGTTAAGTTTTCTGAGCTATATTATAACCTTATCATTATGAGGTTTTAAAAAGAATCCAATTTATAGAAAAAATACAGATTCGTGAGAATAAATATTTGGCACACGTTTAAATTAAAATAATATCGTAATGTATCTAATCTTACTTTCTTAATTTTACCATTTTTATATAATTTTTTAATAACTCTTCTACTATACCATTATTATTCTCTTTACGTACATGTTAAACTAAAATACGGCCCTTAGATGTATGTTAAAAATTACCCTTTACATTGGGCGCACATTTAGCACTAAAAGAACTACAAGTTGAAATATTTTGATCAATTCATTAATTCTTCATTTTTTCTTCAAACATATTGAAAAATCAAAAAGAAAAAAATTTTTTCTATTATTTAGTGATAAATGTTGATCTTTTCTAAGAAAAAGTGCATACTAGCATATTGTAGATAAATAAACAATAATGTTTAAAAGTATTATAAAGACATCTGGTGTGAAACAAATAAGTATTCAACAGCAACAGAGTTGTGTTAGAACTTATTTAACCAGCTCACCATCATTATCATCTGGAGATATTCAATTGGAATCTAGACCAAGAAAAAAGATTGTACTTGGTAAATCCAGACCAGCCATATATTATAAATTCAATAGTTTAGTACAGATGAGTGATGGGTCCGTGGTGGTACGAAGAACTCAATTTCCAAAGGCTGAATTCAAAATGATTAATGATCAAAGAAATAGTCCATTATGGAATCCATCTCAGAAGAACTTGTCTCTCGTTAATGAAAGAGCTGCAGGTAGATTGAACAGATTTAAAGAGAAATATGCGTTATTCTCTAAATTAGATAAAGAAGAACCTGTTGATACTGCTAAAGCTTCTACTTCTAAATCTTCTGCAAAAGCCGCTCCAGCTAAGAAACAAGCTGCTGTCGAAGATGACGATGAACTTAATTTGGATGATTATCTTGATTTATTAGGTGCTGATGCTAAAGAAGTTCAATCAGGTGGTAAATTAGCTAACAAGAAGAAAGCTACCAAGAAAAAATAAGTAACTCAGTAAATAATTTTCAACAAAACAACAAAAACAAAAACGAAAACAAAACAAAAACAAAAAAAAAAAATTATAACTACGGATGTAAATAGTATAATATACAACTTCAAAATAAATATAAAATAAAGCTTCATTAAATATATTTTTGTTGTACACCATCTTATATTTTATATTATATATATAATAAAAAGTATGTAAGGTAAAAATTAAAGAGGATAACGTTTTTCTAATGCAGATGGTGTCAAATCTTTCATTTCAGGGAATAATTGTAAGAATAAATGATCGACCAAATGGTAAACTAACAATTTATTGAATTTTTGATATTTAAAACTTTCAATAAATTTATAGAATTTCCAATCAGTTTTTGATTTAATTAATCTTTTGAATTTCCCCTTAATAGCAGTAGATTCATCAATTATAATATCATCATAATCATCATCATCATCATCTTCTTCTTCTTCAATACGATCACGAAGATCTACTAATGAATTATCAACTTCATTAAAAAGAATCAATTTTAACCAAAATGGCATATTTTCCTTCATTAGTTTGAATAATCTAATCTTCATATCTTCTAATTCTTCATCATTAGGAATTTTCCGAGGTGGACCCATAACATCATCATTAGGAAAAATCATTACTCTAGCAGTTCTAATTAAAGAACTAATAAATTCATCATTTTGGAAAAATCTCCGCAAGACGAGCCTTTTAAATAAATTATAAATAATTTTGTTTAGTTTAATTGCAAATAGATGGCTATTAATTATAGTATAAATAGATTTCTGTAAAATGTTGTGATGGGCTTCATCATTGTTTGAATCACTATCCCCTGATTTTTGAGAGTTTGTAGAAAGAGTTCTTTTAATCTTTTCCCGTTTTTTCACATTTTCAATTTCTTGAACATTATATGAGAGAAACCACAAACTAAAATATTTGATCATAATGTAAAATATTGGATTTATAATTGAAAATGAGAATAAATTGTTAAGAAATTGGAAAATATAACGATCAACTATTGGCGGGTTTTTAAAAAGTTTTCTTCTATTATTATAACCACTATTGTTATCATTAGTCTTGTTATTGTTATTAGATCTATGATCGCTGACATTTTCGGCGTTAGCACTGTTAGTGTTATTGATATTATTGCCATTGCCATTGCCGTTCTTATTCATTGAATAATTATTAATACTCTTATTATTAAATCTAGTATTGCCACTACCATTGTCTAATTTATAATTTTTGTTGCCGTTATCTTTACCAAATCCATTATTAGATGAACGATTAGTATTATTGCTATTATTATCAACAGATGAAGTAGAATAGGCAATTAAATGACTAACCCGATAGAAGAAATTGACGACTTTACCTTTAATAGTTTTAGGGATTTCATTATCATCTAAGTACTGATTATCATTATTCTTAGTCAGAATTTTAGAGAATTGAGTCTGCTGCTGTAGCTGCTGTAGGTCATCTTGATTCAGAGGTTTTAAGCTTTCGAAGATTTTGATTAAGATACTATAAATAATATCTGGTTCAGATAATTGCGTAGTCAAGATGCGAAGCACTATATTACTCATGACACTTCTAATAAAATAATTAGCAAGATGAGATTCACTAACATCAAGTGGTAATATTAAATTAAGCGCACCCTTTGAAATCATTGCTAAATAATTTTTTTCAAGCTGTTGATACTCATCGCTGATTTCTAACGGTTCATTAATCGAATCAAAGAAAATTGAGTCATAGTTATAAGTACTATATTCAAAATAGTCATTGTGGACTTTATTATTATTATTATTATTATTATTATTGCTATTACTATTGGAACTATCATCATCTGTACCACTAATATTACTATCTGCATCATTATTTTCATTAAAATAAGCTTTCCGTTTTAGTTTATTGATTTGCTTATATTTTAAAGAAAGAGCAGGGTGATTATTTAAGGCAGCAAATGCATCATTCATATTATTATAAGGAACATACTGATTATTAAGATTATCCAAACAGTAGCTATAAAATTTCAAATGATTATCCAATATATAAGGAATCTCATCTAGTATCAAATTATTTAAATCAATATTTCTGACTCTTCCTTCAAGATCCCTAGTAATATGTGCGACAACATCAATAACTTCTGATATAAATTCATCGTTCTCTGTGATCTTAAAATACCAAGAGTTAACAAAATTTTTGAATAATAATCCAATGAAACAATATAGTTCAATATCAACAATTGAACTTGAAGTTAAAGCTGGCAAATAATCTTTAATAGCAGTGTCTAAAGGAATCTTGGGAAGAAATATTTTCCTTATTAAATGTAACTTATAAGCTTCAGAATCTTTGTTATTAATATCTAGATCCTCATTATAGAGATTATTTTTATTATAGATACTATCATTGTCATTAGTCTCCATTATCAGTTCACCAGGCCCTAAAATTTTGGCTTTAATTTTATTACTTCTATAAAGATTATTACCAGAACTGTATCCAATATTGTTATTAATCAAAGGTGAAGTAAATAAATTACTATTATTTCGATAATAGTGATATCTTTTAGTGACAGGTTTATTACCTAGTTTCTTTACTCTTCGTTTATTGTATTTCGCCATCAATGGCAGCTGAGAAGCTGAACCATCTCGGTCTAATATTGGACTTCCATCAATATTGTTCAATGGTGTTGGATATATCACAGGGGGCTTACCCAACCCAATAGAAGACATAATCTATATATTTATTATTGTATATATGTAACTAATTTAATGGCTAATCTAAATATACTTAAGCGGTGTTTTTGTCTTTCTAAATGATCATGGTGATAGAGTTGATTTTATACGACAGACATACACAGACTCACACAAAAAGGAAAAAAAAAAAAGTCCAAAAGGGACAAAATAATAAGAAAATAAAAAACATTTTTCTTTCGTGGTAATATATAATCACGTGGTACATACAGTGCCACAGCATTTATATGGAACCTAACATTATAAAATAAAAGCATTTGCTGCCAATTATGAATCAATATAGTGATATCGGATAATATTAATTGTTAATATCAAACGTGCGTATATAATTTTTTACATACAACTTCTAATGATCAACTTCGAATTATCATTCTTGAATCTGATACTGGATCAGGAAAACTTGATCTTATTTAATACTGATTATTAATTTTTTAAAGAATGATAAATTAAAGTAGAAATTCCTAATAGGAATCTTATTTTTAATGGTTAACATCAAACATTGCAAGCGATAAACAACCATAAGTTAAAATGTTAATCACAACAGATGTGATATCAATATATTACATAATATCCCGAAGAATTTCTGTTGATTTAATCAATTGAGGCAGCAGAATTGAAAGAGTGAAAGTTTATGGGAGATACTTTAAAAGTTGGCTTCGTGGGTCACCAAAAAGCCATTAGAAATAAGAAACAGATAAATAGGTCATATAGCAGTAGTGTAACATTTATAACATATATATTGATATTGTAAATATCTTGTTGGCAAAAAGTAAATAATTTGTCATTTTGTCTAAACCTTGTGAAAATGTTAACCTTTAGATCTAGAAATGAATTTGAAATAAAGAACGATTCTTGTACAGTACTGCACAGAACTGTAAATTCCATGCTAATGGAACCAAACAGTTTGATTTTACACTTTTTTCCCATTAAATCAAAAAAAAAAAAAAAAAAAAAAAAAAATTGTTTAAATAATAAATAAACAATTACAACTGTTAAGTACTGGCTATTTATTTTATAATTAATGTATTATAAATTGTAATATATTAATTACATTTTTATTCATCTTTTAGTATATATTTAGAATTAAATTGTATGGCACGAATATAATGGAATTTAATGACCAGTCTATATGGGCCGAAGATCTTGGTTTGTCTAGTGAGAACAATGATGCAAAAGAAGAATCTCAAAATAATAATACTAATATATATGATAACTATGATGATGATGATGATGATAATGATGATGGTGATAGAATAATAAATTATAAAACTACCAATGATAATATTTTTAACTATTTAAGAACTAATAGTGGATATTCAAGTCTTTTCTTTGATAAAAGCAAGACATATTCTGAATTTCAAGAAATTGACTGGTTATATGAGTATAAAAAGCAAAGAGATACAACAAAAAGAGTATTTGAAACTAATGATACTTTAACAGGAACTATATCTAGATTATATTTTAGAGCAGAGCAATGGATTGTGTTAATATTGGCCGCAATATTAATTGGTAGTGTCGTTTCATTTATTGATTTTTCATCTGTTTGGATTAATGATTTACGCAACGGATATTGTGATGCTGGCATCTTTTTAACGAGAGCTAATTGCTGTGAAGATCTGGTGGAGGGAGAAACATGTAAAAATTGGGTTGATTGGAATTCAAATACCTCTGCTGGTGGATATATTTTACACTATTTAGTATTTATTGCTACTTGTGTTACTTTGTCTTTGGTAGCATTTTTGCTATCCTCAACTTCAAAATATATTTCGAAGTCTGGTATCGCGGAAATTAAAACAATTATATCAGGCTTAATGGACGATAATTTCTTGTCACCTAAAACTCTTGTTTATAAGACTACAAGTTTAATATTAGTAGTTGGTGCTGGTCTTTGGGTTGGTAAAGAAGGTCCATTGGTTCACTTATCAGCATGTATCATGTCAATTGTTGTATCCTTTTTCGCTAAACGTAAACTTTCATCTGTGAATAATGAAGCTATAAAACGAGAATTAATCGCAACATCGGTAGCCTCTGGGATTGCTGTAGCATTTAATGCACCAATTGGTGGAGTACTTTTCATTATTGAACAAGGTTATTCTAATTTAAAAATTAGTAACATCATGTGGAAGTCTTTTATCTGTGCTACTGCTGCAGTTATTGTGTTACAAGTTTTACATCCATTTAATAATGGTGTTAATGTCTTATTTACAGTATCTAATAATAAAGATTGGCTTCAAATTGAGTTTTTACCATTCATGTTTCTTGGTGCTTGTGGTGGTATTTATGGGGCACTTTTTAGTGAATTGAATTTATGGTTTGCCAAATTTCGCAAGCAAAAAATAATTAGTAAAAAACAAAAAACGCTTGAAATATTGGTACTTGCAACTGTATCTTCCTTGACTACTTATCCTTTAATATTCAGCCAATTATCATTATCGCAATTAATTACTAGATTATTCCGTGATTGTGATAAAGTTGATTCTACAATAATTGGTGGATTGTGTGATAATAATGTTAATTTTCAATATAAACCATTTTTATTATTGTCATTTACCGGGTTTCAAGGTTTTTTTTTAGCGGCATACACATTTGGTACTACAATTCCTGGTGGGATCCTTATGCCATCATTAGCTATTGGTGCATGTTTTGGAAGAAGTTTAGGGCTCGTAATTGATCATTGGCAGCTAAATCATCCGCATTATTTAATATTTGATAAATGTCCATCTTTTGCGTCTCCAGATCTTATTGCATCAACTAAATGCATCTCTACTGGTGCTTATGCAGTAATTGGAGCAGCATCATTTTTAACTGGTGTCACCAAGATGACAGTTTCAGTAGTGGTTATATTGTTTGAATTGACAGGTGCTGTCACATATGTGCTTCCAATTATGATTTCAGTGTTAATTGCTAAATTCATAAGTGATGGATTAATATTAAAGAATTTCTACGAGTTGTGGCTAAGATTTGGTGGAAGATATTCTCTTGACCAAGGTTTTAAGGAAGTAAATCAAACGCCAGATTTGCAAGTTAAAAATATTATGCTTAAACCAAAATCCATTAAAGTATGGTATTTGAAGGAAGCAAATAAGCCAACAGTAGGCGAGCTTCTTCAATCACTTGAAACAGAATATAACAATATAATCGCTAATGATATAGCTGATGAAGTTAATGGCTTTCCAGTTTTGGAATCTAAGAGTAATCCAATTCTAAAAGGATGGATTTCTAAAAATGAATTGCTAATAGAATTACATAATTTTAGTCAAATTCATAATTTTAATATCAATCAAAAAGTATCATTTTTAATACCCAAAATGAAAGCACATGACGGCAGTTATGAACAGGCCAATAACTTTGAGATTCTGAGTAGTGATGAAGAGGAGGAAGAACGTGAAGAGCTTGATAATAACGAAGAAGAAAGTGAGTGTTTGTCATTACACCATTTGATTGAAAAGTGTGATTTGATTCCTGTGCTACATTCATCAATACCAGTAAGTACAGTAACCGATCTTTTTTACAAATTAAATTATAATTATATTTTATTCACTGATACAAGTGGTAATTTTGAAGGACTTTTGACAAAATATTATATGATTAAATTGGTCGAAACTCATTTCCAAAAAATAAAACAGAGAGGAGCCTTCCAAGATAACGAAAACGAATAAATATTTTAATAGTATGTGCATGTATTTTTTTTTTATTATCGTTATATGTAGCATGTAAACGAAGATGATTCAATTTAATGGATACTTTATCAATATATATATAATTATGATTCAATTGGACTAATATAATATATTATAACCTACTTAATTTTTTCAACAACTATAACTATAAATAATAATTAGTTTCTTTCATCTATTTTGTTTTAATTATTTATTACCATTTAATTGAAAGGACGTAAAACATAAGTGATTCACATTGTTTGCATAAATACCTACAAAAATATTTTCATATCCTTAAAAAGATTCATCTATCTCAATTATCGTTATAGTTACTATAAGAAAAAAAAAATATATACCATGCCTTTTTAGCTATCATTCATCTCCATTTTTTTATATATTTATTGGAGTGACATAATTTCTTTTCAGATCGGAAAAATTAATACGGTAAACAGAATATTTATTATATTATTTTAAACTTTTATAACGAACTTTTTGCCAAAGAACCATATATTTTTTTCTTTTCTTTTTTTGAATTTGTAAATTTTGCTAAATTATTTTTAGAATAGTGTTAGGAGTACGTTGAATCATTTGAATAAGAGAGTATTCTCCAAAAATAAAAAAAGAAAGAAAAAAATTGTTTTAAACCTTTACTTTTTTTGCTATTAAAGTGACAAGATATGAATGCCGTTCATCTATTTATGTATCCTTTTTTGTCGTCCCTTTCTAAAAATATTTGAGTTTTATGTAGCAAAAAAACTTAGAGGGAAAATATCATTCCAAGCGAAGAAAGATTTAATTACAGATTTCTTCTTAAAATCGACAAAAAAGGATAAAATTTTTTATAAAAGGGAATTTTATATTCTGTAGTTATTTTTATTCCTCTTTCATTTTGATTGAATATACATAATCGATATATATTGATTGATATATGAATATATTTAAAGAATTATATATAAAATATATTTTGATTTAATTTTCTTTCTTTTCCTTTTTTTTTATTTTTTTTATCATTTCTTTTATCTATGAATGATAGAATCTGATTGTTATCGTAATAATGTCAGAAACGATTATTGATACCCCTAATGATGATGATGACGAGAATAATAATAATAACACCAGCACCAGCACCACCACCAATAATAATTCTTTTAATGCTTTTTATAAAAACGTGAACTCTTCAGCCTCTTCTACTAATCTTGTTTCTACTCAAAGGTTTACAAATGTTCTATTAATAGATCCTGCTTCAGTTGATGAAACTTCTAAAAAAATTATCACTAATCCTGATTCTAAAGTACTATCAACATTGACTAACAATGAGCATCTTGATTTGAATAATGCATCTTCATTACTGACTTCCAATAGTGACAAAGCTAACAATACTACCATCAGTAATAATAACACTTATAATGAAAATGATACCACTGTTCTTGATACTTCATTTGATAACTCAAAAAAATCAACACCAACTAGTCGAACAAGATTCAAATTTTCTTCATCTTATACTTCTACTGATTCAAGTGATAATAGTATTAATAAGAAAAATAAAGGAGTCAAAAATATGATATCGTTATTTGAAAGTCCTTCTGATAAGCGCCCTATTAAAACAACCGCCGTCATTAATAGATCTTTACCTTCTAGTCAAAGCATCTCTGAAAAAAGTCCGTATGATTATGATAAATTTATTAAAGTTAATATTCGTGAAAGTAATTCACCTATATTTCCTCAAAAAAGAAAAATACCTAAATATGATGATTACAATAATAATATTGAACCAATAAGCAGAGAAAATTCAAATAGTAATCCAATTGCTGCCTCCTCCTTAATTGCCTCTCCTTCTCAACATTCTCATTTAAGTAGTTATATTTCACCATCAACAGGCACAATTGTACACGCTACTGCTGCCACTACCAATAATAATACTTCGTTTTCGAAGAATATCCCGATTAAACATAGTCCAAAAGTAAGCACAGCATTTACTAATAAACTTGATTATAGTGCTATGAATACTAGTTCAAGTTTTTCAAATAGTGTTATTTCTGAAAAACCGTTATCATTAATATCTCATGAAAATTCAGGGTTGGCTAATAGTGATAGTGAAATTCCTTTAAAATCTATAATTTCAAATTTATCTGAGCATGCACTTTCTAGAACTACTCTGGAAATATCTGAACATGCCATTACTGCACCAGTACTTATTTCAGATGCTAATACCAGCTCCGCCGCCAGTGGAAACATGGCATCTGTGCCAATTTTATCAGAAGACATTGATCCAAAATTAAAAGAGTTTTCATACCTTTTCAAGATCAATGAACTTGGCAATGATTCCCAAGAAAAGTTTGTTGATGCTCAAGAAGAATTTGATCTGGACAAACCGAATAACAAGGTAAATAGTAAATTAGCTAAAGTTATACCGAGACCAAATAAACGAAAATCTGTAATTGTTGTTGGCTCTGTGTCTGAACAGTCTCTAGGATCTGAATCTAATAGACACTCAATGATCGAAGATAAGGATCTTCAAACTCTAAAGAAGAAAAATAATAACACTGTGAGGTTTGATGAGGAGATTACGGAAATTTCAAATATTTCAAATACTTCAAATTTCTCCTCAGAAGTTGATTATGAGAATCCTTCTGACTTAGGAGATGAAAAAATTGGATATCGTTATAAGAGAAGGCCTGTTAGTCCTGATGAACCATTTTTATATCAGAACCTTTCAATTCTGGCTAATAGACTCGAACTCAAAAATTATCGTCTTTCTAATGTCAATTCAAGCACTTTTACTTCAATGAATAATGCTGAAGGGTCCACATCTGTAAATTTAACCAATGCTACTGCAACCAATACTGCTAATAAACAACAACAAAGAGAACTAAATGATACTTTTAGTTGCTCTCCAAAACTGCCTGCATCACCCAAACCAAGCAGATCAGTCTACGGTGGTTCATCAAACTACACAAACGGCTTATCAACTTTTCCACAAGTAACTACCACTGAAGAATACAAATTTTATGAATCAACAAGAACTAAAAGACGCTCAACTTATAATAAGTCTAGAAAACCCTCACCTCAATATTATGAAAGAAAAAAAAAGCTTTCATCAATTGTTTATTCTCAACAACAAGGTGGGAATTCTTCAGGTGATTCTAAATCAGTATTCGCTAAACTATCAATGCATAATAAAAGAAATAGTAACGATAATACTAGTGATAAAAGATCAAAAAGAGAATCTTTAAAATCAGGCAAATTGAGCTTTATTTCTAATGTTTCTGGGTTTAGTTTTAGAAGCAAAGTATCTTCAATATTTGGTGGTAATAATTCATCAATTGGTAATAGACGCAGTAGTCTGAGACTTGGTAGTATTCACAATAATGAAGAAGAACTAGAAGGTTCAATTATTTTAATGCAAAATTCTTTGGTACAATCTGCAATGGATGATTTGAGTAGAATTTATGGTGAACCTCAGAGTACTAGAAAATCTGTTAATAAAACTACTACTCGGAATACAAAATATAATAGATCATCAAGTAGTTTATCTAAATCATTTGGCAGATCGATGCATAAGAAACATGTTACAACAAATAATAATTCTATTACTGTAAACCCAGTGACTTTAACTACAAGATCGTCTCCACCAACTGTCATACCTAAGCAAATTGACGAATCAAAAATAGGTGCGACAGCACCAGCTTCAACTCAATCCAAAAATGCCACTAATAATACAACTTCTGCAGTACCATTTTACAAAAAAATAGTATCTGTATTTAAATTTTAATTTTGATTACAGGATAATACGCATAAATTATGTATATATTATCTTTATAGCCATTCTTTTATCTGGTTTATTTAATTTTTTCTTTATTATTTCAGTCTTATTTATTATCCTGTTTTTTTTTTTATTTTTTTATTTTTTTTTAATTTTCTTTTTTTATTAATTTTTATCTATCTTTTTTTTATCTTATCTTTTTCATTGTTAATGATTGGTTTTTATAAAAGCTCATGGTTCTCTACATATATATATATAATATATATATTTATCTATTTTATTAATTATTAATTATAAAATATAATTAATACGTCGCTACATAAGGTATTATTTTAGCTAAATATCCCAATGTAGAATGGTGGCAAGCATTTTTCAAGTTTGAAAGCCTCCTATAGTAAGCCCCTTCGTCCCAAAAAATTTCAAAATACTGAAAGGTTCAAAAAGACACTACTCTATTATAACATATTTAAAAAGAAGCAATGAATATTAACATAAACCTGTGATAACATTGAATATGAGTTTATGAAATAAGATAAATAGAAAAAGAAAAGAGTAATTGTATTATGAAAGTGGAACAAAAAATTACTATTTAAGTGAAAAACATACATTTATTAGCATTCATTGGGTTATTTATCCCTTTATCCATCCATCTATCCATTGATATTAAAAGCAACCATTAAAACTTAATAAATAGAATTTATATAATTTACCAGCTCATATTTATTTATTTGAAACTAATCCACTTAATGTTTAATTTTCCAATTGTAACCCTAGTATATATCATTATTATTGACGTAGGAACATTGCTCTGGCATTAAAATCTAGATGTCAAAATTCTCTTCGTCATCATTAGAAAAAAAATTCGTGAAAGTGACAACAGTAGCAAATATTAAAATACCACCTAATTCAGTGAGAATTGTTGCAACTTTAGTTAATATATGAGAATGGCATAAGAGTATCGGTATACTAATTCCAGAGATTGTGAAAAATCCAGTTAAAAATCTCCCCAAGTCAAGTATTGTATTAGTACGATCATTCATCAAATCATTATAAAATTCATGAGATTGTAAGCTACCTGTAATTATCACAGGTAAATATGCTAGACCAAATATTAATGCCACTATTATGGGGTACCAATTTCCATATATTGCTCCTGCTAATACCACAAATAGAAATCCAACGGCCAATACTGATGATAAACTGATAATTTTTGATAGTGGACCTTTATCGCTCATATTGAAATACTGTTATATTATTATATTGATTTTTTAATAGTTATGTAATAAATGTATAACTATTAATATTTTCTGTAATTACTATTCCTTTATCTATATTGTATGCATAAATTGAATATAAATAACCTTTTTACATTCGATTCAATATTAATAAATAGTCCGATATTTTAATCTGCCAATTTTTATTTTTACTTTTTCTTTAAATTTTGAATTAAATTGGTCCGTGTAAGAAATAAAATATCTTTAACGATACTTCAATTAGTAAAATATGGATATTTATAAAAATCCAATAAAATGGTATATTAATATATAGGTAATAATCATATGATATACACATTTATCTGTGTTTAGAAGATCAAAAGATCAAAAGATCAAAAAAAAAAAAAAAAAAAAAAAAAAAAAAAAAAAAAAAAAAAAAAAAAAAAAAAAATAATCCCACTTTTTTAAAACATTCAAGCAGATGAAAAAATTTTTTTTCTAAACAACACAAAATTTCTCTCAAAAGACAAAAAAACTACATTAAAAAAAAAAAAAATTAAAAAACTAGAAAAAGGAAAGAAAATAAATCTATCTACAACTATTCTATTAGTTAAACGTTTAATAATTGATTATAGCACCTTTATTATTAATTATCAAAACTAATAATTGAAATTATAAAATTTATTATACCTTTTAAAATAATTATTATATATATTTAGTTTGGTTTTGTATTGCTTCATTATTATTATTACTGATTATCTGATTTAGCAAATTGTGGAGAATATTATTACAGATTTCAGTAAATAAATATATATATAATATAAAATAAAAGAAGAATGTCAGTTGAAATAGATTATTATGAAATATTAGGAGTTGAGAAAACCGCTAC
>JAJMHY010000051.1:80559-95774 GCA_030583325.1 Saccharomycopsis selenospora | reverse complement strand
TGATCGAAATCATTCATATTTATAGTAGATTTATGTTATTGATTCTATTTTGTTTTATCTCCAAGCAACTGTAGGTTTCCATGATTCTGCTCTTTCTAGAAGATTCTTATGAGGTATTATTATTGATATATCTTTAATATTATCCGATTGTTCTTTAATGTAGATATATTCTAATATCGTGACTCGGATGTTCTAAACAGCTTCTAAATATATATCTTCTAGAATGTTCCAGCAGTTTCTAATATTAATCTTCTTATATTGTGACCAGCAGGTTACGACATGTTGCAATAGGGTGTTTGTTTAACAAACAAATATTGTTATAATGTTGTTTTGTTTAACAAACAGGTAAAGTTTATATTTAGATAAAGTTGTTAGAAATGAAATAAAATGTATTAGAGATTATGTAGTTAGTTATTCGTATTTTTCTATAACTATTTTTCTATGTATATCTTCTATATAAATAAGTAGAGTAGGATTGAATAAAATGAATTAAAATATGTTCGAAATCAATCATATTTATATTCGACTTTATGTTGTAGGTTCTATTTTACTTTATCTTCAATCAATGTAGGTTTCCACATTTATGATCTTTCTAGTAGATTCTTATGAGTCGTTGTTATGAGTCATTATTGTTATATTGATTATTACTGTTGATTATTAATATTGATTATTAATATTGATTATTAATATTGATTATTAATATTGATTACTCATATTGTGACCAGCAGGTTATGACATTTATTCATATTGCTAACTTATATTGTGACCATCAGGTTACAACACATTTAAAACAAGTACAGAATCTAGTCTAAGAGAAATAAAATAATAAAAACTAACTTAACCAAAAAAAAAATGCAACTTACAAATAAGAGTTTAAACTTTATCAGCAACAATTTGATCATCCGCTGGCTCCTTTTCATCAATAGAACCAGGAGCAGTTTCAGCATGTTGTAACTCTAATTTTATAGCAATAGCATCTTCAGATAATACTGGAATAGAAGGTTTCCAAGAAGCTGTTTTCCAAGCTGGAATCTTATCATCCCACATTTGAGCAATTTCTTCTAAACGTTTACCTTTAGTCTCTGGGAAACCAAGTAAAACATGGAAAAACATACACGCACAGAACACAGCATAAATTGTGTAAGTTTTCCAAGTGATATTTTTGAAAGATGTTGGTGTATACATACCAATAGCAAAATTTGCAAGCCAATTAGCAGCAGTAGATAAACTAGCACCCCTTTGTCTAATAGCATTATCACCCCAAATTTCAGCACAGTATAACCAAATTCCAACACCCCAAGAGAATGCAAAAGAACAAACAAATAAGTAGCACATAGCAATAACACCTCTAGCGGCATGCTTATGGGAAACAGGAATTTTAATCCTAACAGTAGTATCACCATCAACACTAGAAACAGGTTCTGAGTAAGTAGCTAAGATACCAGCAACTCCAAATTGGAAAATCATCATAAGCACAGCACCAAGCAAAAGAATTGGTCTTCTACCAACCTTATCTAAAAGGAATAAACCGGGAACGGTCATGACGACAAATAAAACATATTGAATAGAAGAGGCAACTAAGTTGGTATTACCACTGTAGCCTGCCATTTCAAAAATATAAACAATATAATACATCATAACATTCATACCAGTCATTTGTTGCCAAATTTGAGCAAAAATAGCGGTGATTGTTCTTGGGAAGTATCTCTTTGAGAATAAGACTTTATAACCAATCTTCATGGCAGCTTCATCAATTAATACTTGCTCTTTAATTTCTGCCATTTCTGTAATAACATCAGAGTTTAAACGATCACCTTTGGCTTGGATCTTAGCAACAACAATTTCAGCTTCTTCCCAATAATTATTCTTAGCTAGCCATCTTGGTGATTCAGGCAAGAAAAAAACCCCGATAAATAATAAAAGACCAACAACAATTTGAAGACCCCGAGCAATTCTGAAAGAAGCAGTACCATTGATGAAATGAAAACCATAAGAAATATAGAACATAATTAAAATACCAAGTGTAACTGAGAATTGAAAAAGGCCACCGATAATGCCTCTAATATTTCTTGGAGATAATTCAGAACCATAAACAGGGGCAACAGTAGTCCCAAAACCAACACCAAAACCAGCAATAATTCTACCAATGATTAATTGTACTTTATTTTGAGCAGATGATTGAATAGCAGCTCCAATACTCCAAAGTAAGGAGCAAATGATTAAAGAAGCTCTTCTACCAAAGGGTTCAGAAACATGTGAACTAATTAATGAACCAAAGAAAGAGCCCAAAGCCATAGAAGCAGTAATAAACCCTTGAATATTGGAACCTGGATTATGAAAATAATCTTTATATTGCTTAGTACCAATAAAAGCAGACATTGATGATATATCAAAACCAAACATCATACCTGATATACAGGAAATGATAGAAACAATATAAACATTATAAAGTTTTGGAAACCTATCCAAAAAACTTTTGACTCTATTAGCAATAACAATAATGTTTTCTTTCTTCATTTTCAAAAAAATTTAAATATTTGTAGGTGAAAAATGAGATATATAATAAATAACGAATTTAATTACTCATAGATCAAGTGTAAAATATTTATTAATAAAAGAAAAAGTGAAACGTAAAATTATGATAAATATGGAGATTGAGGGTACTATATATATATGTATATTGTTTTGTATGAAAGCAGTGAATTGAAAATTGAAATGATAAAAAAAAGCACATAGACAATAAAATAAAATTTTTATAATTTCTTTTGCTAATTTTGCTTATTCGGAGTACAGACAAAAAGGTAATTGTGCATATTAATTAAATAATGCAATAATTAAAAGCTCTAAATGTGTTCCTATATTGACCTAATCGTGAAATAGAATACAAAAAAAATGACTTCAGGATATTATAATGTGTAGGTTTAAGAGTGTTGCAATGGATACTAAGAAAAAAAGTCTTAACACATCCTATGCAGAATAACGCACTCCAGAATCAGTTTGCATAAATTTAATCTTCGCCAAGTATTCAAACATGGCACACAGTTCGGAGAAGCACCAAATGAAGAATATCTCACCCTATTTTGTTTAGCTGTATATCTTAATGTAAAAATGAAATATATGCTCTTGTAATGAAATATTAGTTATATTATATTACATAAAACAGAAACAAAATTTTATTTATTTTCTTTATTTTATTATGGATATATATTACTTCATAATAATAATAATAATAATAAAAATAGATCGTGGAAATTTGATAAAGAATTTACAACCAACAAAAATTTTGCCTTCTAAAATTCAAAAAAATTTAAGTTTAGCTTTGATGTGAAATGTAGGAAAAATATGGGGAAAAACAATTTTAATTCTTAAAATTAATTAATGTTAAAAAGCTATTCTAAATTAGCAAATATTAATATTTGTTAAATATAATTATGAAGTATTTGTGTTTTGCCTATAGATATTGCTATTTTTTTTTGTATCTTATAATTCAGTCATGCTAATACTAGCATTTTTGTCTTTCTTGTCTGGTAGGATCTTGTGGATGATTAATATCATTTTTATTTCTTTTTTTCTTTTGTGTCTTTTTGATAACTTTTCTTAAAATTGGCACTCAATATATGATGTTAACTGAGATAATAATTTATTGGATAAAGAAATAAAAATAGATGCAAGAATAACTATAATTTATTGATATATTACCAGTAATGGAAGTTTTCTCTTATTCCTTACACCCTTTTTCAACAATAATCTCTATATTATTACTAAGAAAATATAACATATTCTCCTCAACATTATCTGTATGAAGCATGACATGTAAAGAGTGAGTATCTTGATAAAAACAGGGTGTGAACAATTTAATTTATGAATTGAAACATGATCAACACATTGCCAATCAAGATAATAAAATAAATGATAATACAAACAAACATAGATGAGTAATATATTACATATAACAATATATGGTGTGTATTTTAAATAAATTTTCGTATATAAAATAACATGGCATAGTTGCTTTCTCTTTTTTCTCAAAATATTTGTTTTTGGTGGCTCATTTACACATCAGACTAATTCTTTGTATGACCTCATTAAAGTAATTTAAAGGAAAAAGATATAAACATAATTAATGTAATAATTAAATAAACTTCTGGTTCTAAGTGTATTGTGAAAAATCACTTACCAAATGAATATTATTGTTCTTTCTAAGATTCCAAATTATAATATTTTATTTTTCAATATTTCTATCATTATTTATCATCTGTTTTGACAACAAAAAAACTGAAAATGACCGCTGCTATTTATATTATGAGATGTCCTAATTTTATGTAATTACTGATTGCTGTTTAGTATACTCACGATAGATAGTTTTCCATACCCTTTCAAAAGCGAGTTAATAAGCAAAAAAAAAAAAATTTTATGTGTAAATTTCCCTTCTCAACAGAAGCAGTAAAGGATTGGTTGAAATACTTCAAGATATTAAGATTTAGTGGCAAGCACTTATCTTCTCCCCTTTCCCCTTGGGATCGGAATTTAGTATCATTATTATTATTATTTTCATTTATTATTTTGATTTATTATTTTGATTATTTATTATTGTAATTGTTAATTTTCTATTTTTATTTCTATTTTTATTTTTATGTTTTTTTGTTAAGGAAAAAATTCTTAAAAAAGATTTTCCACCCATTTTAGGAGAAGGGGAAGAACTTGGGGAAGAACTTGGGGAAGAACAGATTCATTTGAGCTAAAAGGATAATTGTTCCCTTTGCCAGAGTTCTTACTTGATATTTCAGTCAAGTCCAGTCAGTTTATGTTAAAGACCCCAAAATAAATAAAAGTTTTTCTTCAATTGCACAGCTGTATAGTTTGATAGCAAATTGTTATAAGACTAAAAAATAGCTCCATAGGGCCTTATTTATATATCATCTTCAAATCTTTTTTTTTTTTTTAAATAATCATTATAATTTATAATGAACCCGCTTTTTCTTGTTTTGTTATTATTAACTTTATTATGTTATTACATTCTCACATAATATTAACGTTATTTTTTGTCATAAATTAAAACAAACGTAAATCAATAAAATATGTATAAGAATATTTGAATGAAAGTGATATAATATTAATATAATATATTATATTTATCTTCTAGTGAAAACTTTTTAACAACGATATTAAGATACTCAAAACGTAAGCTTTTGAAGCTAAAATATTATTAAATAACACATACATGTTTATCGATAAGAGCATATCAAAATCCAAATAAGAATAAAAAATACAAATAGTCATGAATAAAGTATATAAATTAAATATACTCAAGATAAAATATTTATTAATAAATATATAAAAGGAAGATATGTCAATAAGATTGAGCATGCATGACGGAATCAATAATATATATTGTGGCCAAAAAGATAGTAATTGAAAGGAGAACAGTTAGATCGTACTGAGTTGTACTTTTACTTTTAAACGATAACAAATAAGTAGAAATGAAAGAAAAATAAAGAAAAATTTATTTATTGTTAAAGATGGTGAAAATATAAATGAAAACCGTAAAATTTTAATTTATTCAATAAATTGCAAAAAAAAAAAAAAAAAAAAATAAAGAAAATTTCTTGACTTGATTCTTGGGATATTGAGATCAGAAGTAGTCAAAAAGGCATATTTCACAATAAGATGAATGCCCAGTTTTTTTTCTTCTTATTATTTGGATTTCTCGGCGATTATATAGATTTGTAAGATATCATTTATTAATATTGTTTTTTGTCAATAGAAAATACATATAAAGGATAATGTCAGTCTTTATTCATCAATATATATATATATATATATATATATATTGATCAAGATAATTAACAAGCTATTATTATCTTCTTTCAAAATCTTTTCTTGGATGATTAATATTTTTCAATTAATATATATTTGATACTGCGAAAATAGAAAAACACCTGCTTAACTTGATTCTTGATCAATTGTCTATTAACCAAATGTTCGGGAATTAAATGGATATGGTAAGCATTATTATAATTATTATAATATCACGGAAATTGCCCCATTAAAACTACATTTGCGGAAGGAAACACTACTCATCCCTTAATATACTTTCGAAAAATTTCAAACCGCAAAAAGCAAAATATTAAGTAACAAAAAACAGGAAGGAAAATGTTTTTAATTCAATTCGTGATTTATTCTAGTTTTGGGCTATGAATATATAAAAATAGAAATTTATCAGTAAATAATGGCATTATTTATAAAATAATTAATTGACGATAACAAGTTATCGTAATAAGTAACATGAATAAAATTTTAGCTAAATTTTTCCAAATAGAATCAATATTAAGTAAAAGCAATTGATTAGCATAAGCCATCATTTAAGCTATCATGAATGTATTTACAAATATATAATAGTATTGAATTAGAGTGAAAAAATTCAAAAATAAAGAGAAGCGAAAACAATAAAAGTAATAGTTATAGTAACAATTAAAGTGAAAAACGTGGATAATTTATAGATGTTAAAACACTTTCTCAAAGCCGTATGCGAGCTTATTATTAGCTTGTAAATTTTTTTGAAAGCCGCTCTCTATGCTGCCTAAAATGTAGAAGCGTCTTGTGAAATTTGGTATTTTCCCACTAATTTTCCCACTAATTTTAAACTATCCCCAGCTATCTTTTATGGATATTCCTCTAACCTCTTGATTACCAATCGTTCTGTTCTCCACGTGTGACAGATAATACTGTCATGTTCTTTGTTTCCCTTTTGAACTATTTGCACGAGTAGAGTATCTTCTTGGTGCCTAGATCAAATTTTTCTTAGGGCATACATATATTTATAAATTACAATTAATATCCATGTATTTTCGAAGAAAAAAAGTTTAGTTATTTTACTTTTATTTCTTTATTTCTTTATTATTTTATTTCATTTAAAAGAATTACAATCATCTTAATTTATAATATATTTTCAAAATAAATAAATATGCTGAATAGTAATAATTCTGTTAAAAATTCCAAGAAGGATCAAAATACTGTAGAGGTTAATGATCTTGAAAATACTAGCTATTTAATCGATACTGAAAATAGAGATGATAGATTCAATAAAAAGACTACTAGTGATATTTTGTCAATTATTTGTTCTGGGTTCGCTTTGATCTCTGATGGCTATCAAAATAACGTGATGACAATGTTGAACAAAATTTATGTTATTTTATATCCAACTATTTATAATAGTGAATTATCAACTAGACTTTCTAATGCTTCAATTGTTGGTACTATATTTGGACAAATTATTTGTGGTGCCTGTTGTGATTATATGGGTCGTAAATGGGCAATTATTGCTGCTACTATTTTACTTGTTCTTGGTTCTGCTTTATCTGCTGCTGCTCATGGGGTTACTATTGAAGGTATGTTTTGGATGTTGACTATTACCAGAGGGTTAACTGGGGTCGGTATTGGTGCAGAGTATCCTGCATCTTCAGTTAGTGCTAATGAAGCTGCTAATGAAGCCTACAAAAGAAGAGGTGGGGTAATGGTGTTGGTTACAAATTTACCTTTATCTCTTGGTGGTCCATTTGCTATTTCAATATTTTTAATTATATACTCAATATGTGGTCAGAATCATTTAACTGCTGTTTGGAGAGCCTTATTTGCTATTGGTTGTTTTTGGCCACTTTCTGTTTTTTACTTTAGATTGAAAATGGCTACCTCTGTTTTATATAAGAAAAATGCCATTAAGAAAAAAGTACCTTACTGGCTTGCATTAAAATACTGTTGGCCAAGATTGATTGGTACATGTGGGTGTTGGTTTTTATACGATTTTGTTACTTTCCCTAATGGTGTTTTCAGTAGTACTATTATTTCTGCGGTGCTTAATGATACAAAAGATATTAAAAAAGTTGCGGAATGGACTTTACTTCTTGGTGCCATCGCTATTCCCGGGGTTATTGTTGGTGCGCTTATCTGTGACAAGCTTGGTCGTAAATATACCTTAATGCTTGGATTTTCAGGTTACTTAGTCTTTGGTCTTATTATTGGATGCGCTTATGATCAATTACGTAAGATTGTTCCGTTATTTATTATATTTTATGGGTTAATGAATTCATTGGCTAATCTTGGACCTGGTAATATGCTCGGGGTTTCATCTTCAGAATCTTTTCCAACTCCAATTAGAGGAACTTGTTATGGTATTTCTGCAGCTATCGGTAAAGTCGGTGCTGTTGTTGGTACCCAAACTTTCCAACCAATTCAAAAAAATTTAGGTAAAAGATGGACTTTTATTATTGCAGCCATTTGTGGTATTGCTGGGGTTCTTGTTGCTTTCTTTTTCATTCCACACTTAAAAGAAGCTGATTTATTAGAAAATGATATTAAATTTAACAAATATTTGATTGAAAATGGTTGGAATGGTCATTTAGGTACCGACGAAGATAGTACAGATGATGAAGATGCTAAGAATTGAAGTAAGTTTTCCTTCTAATCATTCCTTTTTTGTTTCAAATTTTTTTTTGTATTTTCATTTCCTTTTTTAACTATTGTTTTTCTTTTGCTTACTTTCTTTTATAGTTCAACAATTAATTTCTATTCCTTAAGAAAAAAATAATAGTTCTCATAATTAGTAGCAATATTTTATATGATTTTTTTATGCAGAAGTACAGGAAAAGCAAAAAGGGTACAAATGCACATAACTTATAATATAAAATAGCTGAGAAGGGAACAGGTAAACTATGTTCATGGTAATAGTATTACTTATTTCTGTAAACAATAGGAGTATAATTTCAGGGCCAGTAGATGAAACATCATATATATATCAAATTGCAGACGTTAAATAACAGATGCAAATGAATATCATGAGGATAATATTTAAGTAATATTTCAACTGAACAGAACTAGAGATATTTCATTTGAACCATATGATACCATAGCATTGATTGAAAGGACTGAACATTTTTTAGGGGGTTTTAATAATTGTATAACTTTAATGTTTACGAGAATGAATGGATGTTATACTACGTTTATTCTAGAAATGAAAGTCATGCAATTTTTTTACTAAAATAACTTGTCAAAGAGTGACCAACAATTTCTTAGTTGAAGAAAGAAATTACAAAACTCACATATCCATTTATTGATAATGGAATAAACTGTTTAGCTAAAGATATTACTAGAATTGATGAAATATTCAGGGTACTTGGATGATTCGAGATAAGGATTTTAATTTTGTGCCACATCTTTTAAAAATTACCTAACCAAATATAATGAAATGAAAGGTATATTGGAAACGTGTTTAAATATCAAAAAATTAGAACTCCAGGAATTATATTATAATTTAATATCTTGCGGCTTGACCCCATGTATGGTTACTGAGCTGGCTTACACTAACAGCAGATGTTATGATAAAGGGAATAGATATTTTTAATTCATAACTTATGTTTAATGACCTCTCAGATATTTCTATATTGGATTTAGCATATAAATAAATACACAGAAAGGAGGATATGTTGATTATTTGAACACAAGTACTGAAGTGTATGTGTATGACTGCAGGGGTTTATAAAGATCCATTATTAGTAAAAATACGATAGAAAATGATGAATTTATGGTTGCCAGAGCTGTGGTGCTGGTCTCAGAAAACATGTTAAATACATATTTTTTCCAACGCATGATGGTGATTATATGATTGACTCGAATCTAATTAAGAAAAAATTTAAAATGAATCTGTTAGTTCATAATATTCAATATACATATAAATATGTTTGTTGAGGACAATATATTTTTATGTGATTATCTTTTTTCCTTTTTTTGTGCTGTGTTTCTATTTATACCAGTGAAATATAATATTTTATTATCTCAATAAGAATTACGCTAAATCGGTGATAAAAGATTTTACCTAAAAGTGCTCAAAACCATCTAAATAAATAAAAGAAAAAATTGAATTTTTTTTCATGAAAAACAAGAAATAAAAGTTGAAAAATTCAAATAGAAAAATTAACTGTTCAATTACTAACTATTAAGATATAAATATTCAATAGCATAAATAATAATCAAGATAATTAATAAATAAATATAATAAGAATAATAATAATAGAAAAAAATGAATTTATCTACATCAACATTAAGTAATAGAAGAAGAAGAAGAAATCAATCAGACATTGGTGATTCAGAAAATGCAGCCACATTACAATTAGGACCAGAATTTTCAGAAACTCAGATAGATCATGACGGATCAGTACAACCATTAGTAGCATTAAATTTATCAGAAGCGAGAATATTAATCAGAGAAGCATTAAAAGAACGTAAGAAAATAATGAATGCCGGGAATAACGATAATGACAATGATAATGAAGATGAAAATAATGAAGATGATGATGAAATTATCTCAGATGTTGCATTGGCGCCGGGAGCCAATGAAATTTTAAAGAAAACTTTAGAATATTTAAATATTTTTGCAAGATTTAGAGATCAGGAAACTTGTTCTATTGTCGAAAGTCTATTAAAACCAAAAGAATACGAAGATGAAAAAAAACATTTACATCCTTTTGAAATTGCTCAATTAGGCTCTTTGGCTTGTGATGAAGCAGATGAGGCAGTGACTTTAATTCCAAGTTTAGCTAATAAAAGAACTGATGAAGAACTCACTGAAATATTGAACCAGTTACGTACTTATGAAACTCCAAATTAATATATTTGCATATATGTGGGTGCGTGAATATATATATTAGGAGAAACATTAGAGAAAGAAGAATATACTGAATAACTTTTTGTATCCATTTATTTATTTATTTTTTATTTATTTATTATTTTATGTTTATTTTTATTTAATTTATATTAGTCTTTTACTATAGAAAAATATAATTCTTTTTAGAGATGATGATATAAATAAATCTCAAATAATGATAAAGAATAGTGAAAATTATCATTGTAGGAAATCGTAAATTTTAAAGAAAAATTATTAAAAAAAAAAAATGAAATGAAAAAAGCAAAACAAGACAAAAAAATCAAAAAAATCATATATCTATTTGCATGATTATTGATATGACAAACTAATCTTCTTTAATCAATAGACAAGCAAAGATGAATATTTTCAAAACAATTACACCAAAAGCAATTAAAATTGAAACAGATAATTGGCTACCATCAATAACTGTTGATAAATTAGCAATATTCAAAAGTGATATATTAAGTCAAAGAACTCAATTATCATCTTTAGTAATTAATGAAAATAATAACAATAATTTAAATAATTATTCAATTCTTTTAGAAGAATATGTTCAAAATTTATTTAAATTAGTACAACTGTTAGTGGCTCAAAGTGATGATGATGTCATTGAGTATATGTGGAAATTAAAACTATTCAAAAGTAGCAGCAGTTTACCTTGGAATTTCCCCTTGACTAATGATAATAATCTACAACTGTATAGTAATGGCAATAGCAACGGAAATGGGAATACGATGCTTGAATGGACATTTGCCGAAGAAGTCAAAATTGCATTGATTGCATTATCATTGGTTTATTTTAAAAGCGGAATTAATATAGTGAATTCAAGATTAATCACAATCGAAAACGTTAAAGATAAAAAGAAACAAGAAGATGAATGGAAATTATTAATGAATAATTTTTTTAAGAAATCGTTAGGAATATCAGAATATTTGTTGAAGAATTTCAAAGAAGATAAGAATCAAAAGAGTATCATAGAATTGACCAGAGATTTTGCTGTGTTTATTGATCGATATTTAAATGCTAATTTCCAATTAATTATTATATTTAAAAATTTTTGGTCTGAAAGATTTGAAAATTTTATTAAAAATGATGACAATCCATTGCTGTATAACTTAGAAGATTTAAACAATGATTTTTATAAACTGAATAATTATCATTTATTAATTAAAATCTGTTCTTACACATTGAATGAATTTGATTATATGATACAATATTTAACTACTCAATTACAAACTGATATAACTAAGAAATTCAGTCTACCATCAATCAAGAAGAATGACCAAGATGATGATGATGGAAATAGTAGTACTTTAAAATTTTCAAAAAAAATTAATCAAGAAATTAGTTTTATTATTGAATTGATTAAAATCACTCAAATATATTTAAAACTTTACTGTGTTAAATATTTGTCTTTATATAATTATATTTTAAAGAATAAAGTTGGATACTCAATTTCATTAATAAATTATGGAACTTCTTTGCTAAATAAAGGATTACCAAATAATATAACAGATGATTCCATGACTTCTACAAAAAAGAAAAAAGAAATTTCAAAAAGAGAGAGGGTCAAGAATAAATTGCACACAATTAAATCGAAGAATACTGAAAAGCCAGAAATTAATAACGTTAAATTATATGAAAAATATTTAACTAGTAAATCATCAAATGAAATGATTTATAAAGATTTAAACTATATATTTCAGAATTTAGCCAATTTGAATTATAAATTCAAAGTTCAAAATAATAATCTTGACTTTCAATCAATTGATCAAATTAGTAATCAAAATTTTATTGATCAATTGCCATTGGGTAAAAAACTACCAATAAACATTACACCATGGAATCCACTACCACATACTCAAACAACAAATAACGATAATGCTATTCATAAAGGATCATATTTTTAGTAAGAAAAAGAGAAGACTTTAATTAATTATAAAAGATATTTGCAGTGATGCTTGAAATGTTCTCCAATAAAACTAGAAATAAAATAATAAGAATGATCAAAGCCTTCCACTAATTTCAAATCAATGAGACCATCGAATTTAGTACCTTTACTAGCTTCAACTAAAACTTCCGGTTTTAATTGATCTTTATAAAAACCATCTTTAGTACCTTGATGAATTAAAATTTTATTAGCTTCCCCATTGAATTTTTTAATCAATTGAATTGGATCGTAAGCATGCCATTCTGATTTATCCTTAAGATAACCATTGAAAGCCTTTTGACCCCATTGGCAATTAGTAGGATCACAAATTGGAGCAAAGGCAGAAACAGATTTAAATTCACCAGGATTTCTTAAAAAAAATATTAAAGAACCATAACCACCCATTGAATGGCCAAAAATTGATTTATTATCAAAATTAAGCTTTGGAAATTCTTTTGATAATTGAGCTGGTAACTCTTTTAAAATATAATCGTGCATTTGATAATTCTTGGTATATGGTTCTTTGGTACAATTCAAATAAAAAGATGCAGATTCTCCAAAATCCCAATTATCTTTAGCTCCAGCAATATCTAAATCCTTTGGAGAAGTATCCGGTAATACTACAGCAATACCATATTGATCAGCATACTGCCATATGCCAGCCTTTTCACTAGCATTTTGTGGAGTGCATGTTAATCCACTTAAATAAAATAATACTGGGATTTTCTTAGATTTGGATTCTTCTTCATAGTATTGTTTTGGTAAATAAACATTGACGTTCATTGATGATTTAGTTGAAGATGATTCATGAGATAATTTGAATAATCTCCCTTGGAAGGTATAAATTTCAGAAAGAACTTCAAAAGGCATGATTGAGTGATAATTATAAATTAATTGATTAAATATTTCGATTGTTAATTGATTAAGAGAAAGAAATATAAATATAGCGGTGATTTTTTTTTTTTTTTTTTTAATTTTTATATTTTTTCTCTGGGGAAAAAAGAGGGAGGGGGGATTTTTTTTTGATTTATTTTGTTTTTTCTCTTAATATTCAGTCTCGACTTGCTATTACTTAAGTAATATATTTTGATATGTATTGATGTATTAATGTATTAAGTAGTGAAGCTTAATTTGAAAACAAATATTTCATAGCGTTATAAAACCTGATGCTCTAAAATATATGAATAGACTAATGGCTCGTTCTTTTATCTTTTATATATGAGTATCTATAGTAAACAGTAATGGTACATGGCAAACTACGTCTATCAAATAATTGAATTTTTACAATGGAGCAAAACTTTTGCGCCTTGCACTGCAAAACTACGTTTTGCAGTTCCACTGGTGGACTGCAAAAATTATGCCAATAAGATACAAATATTTTTATAATAAAAATAATATTATAAAAGACTATGAACAAAATTATCATTTAAAGAATATGAGTTTGTATGTATATATATATATAAGAAAATATGCGAATGAGATATTATTATTATTATTAAGTTAGAGGAACTAAAGTTTCAATTTCATCTTTTGGCTTAGAAGTATCATTAACCATTTCCATCATTTCAACATTATGAACTAAAACCTTTGTATTATTTAAATTCAATTCAAATACAAAAATTCCATTGAGAACTGTATTTTCATTACCTTTGGTATTGCTATTGGAATTAGAAGTATCAGACGGATGTGATAGATGTTCACAACCATCAACACAAGTTCTCCATTTCATTACTATTTTATAAGTCCATGGGAAAATTGTAAATTTATGGAAATTTAAAGCTTCAACTTTTGGATCTTGGAAAACAGTTATTTGATTAATTAAAGCCAGTTCAACTTGGTCCAAAGTTTTGTCATCATAAATTTTACTAGAAATCTCTTCAACTGGAAATTCAACATGTGTGCTAATAATATGAAGTCTAATGTTATCACTATGAGTTAAAATGAATTTTTTCAAAACCAATTGTAAGCTTTTGAAAAGGGAAAAATAAGCATAATGACCTTTTAATACTGGAATCATTGGGTGTGATATCGGATAGATTCTTAATATTATATTCTTTGAAATTAAATCTTTAGGTAGTACTTGATTTAATAATAAAGGAACGTTGGCTTTTAATTTTGTAACGGTATCTTGAAGATTAATCAATCGTTGCTGTTTCAGTTTAAAATCATTACACCCACCACCATCATTTGCATTATTATTACTATTATGATTGCTATTGCTATTGCCGTTATTATTAAATATAATATTATTTTTTGCAGTATAGTATCGTAATGATGATGAGGAATGATTTTTAGAATAACGAATGCTTGGGGTTGTAAATAATATTCTAGGCTTCCACATTAACACCAATGTTAATATATATATATTGAATCATTTATTTATATTTCTATAAAAATCTAATTTTTAGTTTACTATTTTCATAAAAGAAGAACTATCGATATATATAAAACAACCTTCTTTCTTCTTTCTTCTCTTTCCTCATCAACTTTTTTCTTTTCCCGATTTTTCTTTTTTAAATTTGTATTGTCTCTTTTTTTTTTTTTTTTTTTTTTTTTTTTTTTTTTTTTTTTTTTTTTTTTTTTTTTTTT
>JAJMHY010000051.1:0-80459 GCA_030583325.1 Saccharomycopsis selenospora | reverse complement strand
GAAAGTTTTAATATTAATGAATTCATTCCTATGATAGATGTAAGTATGAGTTTAAATATTAAAAATATCAAACAACTAACTAACATAATAAATAGGCAATATTGAGTGTATCGGATTTACAAAAAATCACAGTAAAGAAAATCCGAAATGCTTTACAATCATTATTCTCGGTAGATCTTCAAAACAAGAAAAAAGAAATTGGGGAATTAATAATGGCCAGATATTATAAATTATTGGATGATCGAGAAAGCGCAGAGGAGGGAATATCAACAACTAAACAAGAACGAGATTCATCAAGAGAAGATCAAGACTTGGCAGAAAAATTACATAAAGAATTAAATTCCAGAAGAACGTCAAGAAGTCATCATAATATTAGCAATAGTACCAAAAACAGTAGTAAAGGGAAAGTCACAAAGAAGAAGAATAATAAATTAAAGAAAGATGGTCAGCCACGTAAAGCCGGAGGATTGTCAAAACCAATGAGATTAAGTACACAATTGATTAATGTATTAGGTAAAGAAACACTACCAAGAACCCAGGTGGTTAAAGAATTATGGGATTACATTAAAGCAAATAATTTACAAAATCCAGATGATAAAAGACAAATAATATCAGATGACAAATTAGAACCAATATTTGGTAAGAAGACTACAATGTTTCAATTAAATAAGCAATTATCAAAGCATTTGTTCACTGATGATGAAATAGTAGCCGGATCTTATACTGCATAAGTTGTTACAACAACAATTACTACTAGTATTTATTTTAATTTACTTTTTTATTTTGTTTAGTTTAGTTTGGTTTGGTTTAGTTTAGTTTAGTTTGGTTTTCTGTTTTATTTTCATTTCTTGTGTTGTTAGTTATAACTTACAACGTGCAACTTTATATATTGAATGATTTTATATCTATGATATCTAACCTAGCAGATAACTGCATAGATATTTTTGCATAATAATAAAAAAAGTTCATTGCATTTTAACTTTAATAGTTTTCCCACCAATAGTTTATTAACTATGAACAAAATGTACATTATTTACTAATAAAACACCCGGAAAAAAAGCAAGAAAAAAATTAGCAAAAAAAATAGCAAAAAAAATAATAATTATAAAAATAATTATAAAATAATTACAAATCTTGTAGATAACTGATCTAGATTTATATTTTTAACTCATCCCATCAATATATCTATTTATTTGATTTGAGTTAATTCATCTATTATCTTTGGATTTTATTAATATTCTTTTAAATTATCTCTTTATTTTCCCTATTTTCTCTATTTCCCTTAATTTCTTTTTCTTTTATTCCTTTTATATTTCATTTCGCAAAAATGGGTGCTTGTCTTGCTACTACTAAAGTTATCGGTACTGCTTCATTAGGGATCTTAGCTGGTGCTATTGGCTCCCAAGCTAGTTCAATTACTCAATTAATTGACTTATCAAGAGTCACACCATTAACAGATTTTCAAAATACTTTTAATAAGGTAGTATCAAAGGTTAGAGTTCTTGTCTTATCATTGGGTGGTATTGCATCAACATTATTTTCTTTGTCATTCTTTAAAGCCCCATTAAGATCTCGTCATCCTTACTTACTTTACGCAGCATTGGGAGCTCCATTAGCTGGATCAGTTCTTTATTTCAATAATTACAAAATTGAATTAAAAATTTTAAATGAAGAGCAGCCAGCAACTAAAACTACTGGCGTTACCAGCAATAAGAAGAAAACAGCTGCTGCCGCTGGGGTTGCTGCTGCCGAAGAAGTATCTCAACTTGATAACTCAGTTTATAAAGATCTTGGTGCTGCTACTGATTCATCATCAATTGAAACTGAAGAAGAAGTATCACAATCAATTTATAAAACTACTGCAGTAAATGGATTAAAGACAATTCAAACTGGTCTTTATGCAGCATCTTCAATTATTGGTGCTGCATTTGTCATTTCAACTATTGGTATTTACGGTGATTTCTAGATAAAAAGAAATCATTGACTTCTTTGATCAATATCTTTTTCATTTCTTCTTTTCTCTGCTTATTTCTTTTCTATTCTCTTTATGTTCAAGATATTGAAATAATAAATAGTAGATACAATTGTAGCTAAATACATAATAAAAATAATAATAATAAATAAATAAATAAACAAATAAATTTTACGAAAATCTTTTCTATACGTCTATCTAATATACAAAATACAAATAATAATATTATAATAAAGAATGTAGGAAGGTGATTAAGTACCATGAAAACATAGATTTATTTCAAAAGTTTAAACGATGTGGAATAATCCTAAAATGATATACCAAATTGTTAATTCAAATTCAATCTCTCCTTTTTTTTTTGAAAAAAAAAGAGAAACTAAAGACGAATATAAAGTTTCTCGTGAATCACTTTTAAACTATAGTATCAAATACCAAAACCTGGCAAAGAATATTCTATAGGATAATACGAGAAGGCAAAATATTGGATAATGATTTTAGAGAAAAGAAAGAAGAAGAAGAAGAAGAAGAAGAAGAAGAAGAAGAGGAATGAATGAAAGAATCAATCATCAACAAAAAAAATTTTTTTTCTCTTTTTTATAGTCAACAAAAATGAAAGCCAAATAAGAGAGAAAAAATTTACAGGCTTGTATGTGGCACGTGTGTGTTGCTTGTGATACTGCGCTAATGTTATTATACTTGCATTCTATGAATAACAAACTGTCTATACCAACACCACGTTTCTCTACTTCCATCCCTTTTAATACGTTACAGTGTGCAACATTTAAAAATATAAACATCGATTTATATTTATAATTATGTAATAATAATAAATTCATGAATATATAAAACAACACTAACAATAATCTCCTTTCTTTCTTTCTTTCTTATTAATAAATAGTTTCATAATACTAAGATTACAAAACTTGAACTAAAAACAAGTTGTTTCAAATCTGTTTTCCTTTTTATATGTTCTTTATTACTATCCACACTCTATTAATTCAGTAAAAAAATTCTTAGTGTTCTTTTTAAAAAAATTTTTATCCATTTTTTTTTACTTGTCATCTTCTAAATTCAAATTTATCTATCTTCAAGATTCAATTTCAATAATTTGCTCTTTTGTTATTCTAAAATTATAAATATATATCCAGTGTCTTTATTAATATAAAATATAATAATTTTAATATTATAAATTAATATTATAAATTAATATTATTTATAATATCTTCAACAAGAAATCGATAGAAATAATTCAATTAATAATATATTATAGTATAGTATATCATTTTGATAACAAGTGTTTATTATTTTTACAACGGCCGTCTTTTTTTTTTGTTTTTTTAAAACCTCTGTCTGGGCGATTAAAAAGTATCAATCAACCATAAAGATAATCGATATAAGTATAATCAGATAATACTAATATTAATTAAGTTATGTCTATTAACGAAATTCAAATTCATTTACTATAAACAAAAATATCATTCACCAGTTTCAAAGAACAAAAAAATATCGACATTTTTTTTTGGCCTCAAATATCCTTCATTTGATCTCATCATTTTTATATAAGTAATAATAATAACCCCTCTTCCAATCTTTAGTAGAAGATCATTACATTACATTATAATAACTATCATTTAATTAATCTGTTTTTTATTTTAATTTATCTCTTTTACTCGCTTATTTATTTTCTTTTTTTTAATCATCTTTTATTTTATTTCTGCTATTTTTTTATTTCAATAATGTCCCTCTCAGCTACAGCTTCTCAATATGATCGTGATACCTTTTCTAACCCTAGAAGAGCGCCACAACCCCCTAAAAAGAGTAATGGTTCTCCCTCAAGACCAATGCCAGGCTCTAATAATAATAGCTATATAGGTTCTTCTCCTGGTCATTCCAATGCCGCTTATTCTAATATATCCTCGGTTCCTTCACTTGGAAGCCTTCCAAATTCTTCTTCAAGTAACAATAACAATAATAATAGTTCAAATCCTAATGACAATCCTTATCAATTTAATTCGAAAATATCTCTTGGTCCTTTATCTCCAAATTCAAATACGTATAAAATACAGCCTTTGCAATCTCTGATATTGAAACAAGGTTTTATGTACGTTCGTGAAGAAGGTATGATTTTTAGTAAATGGACTAAAAAATTTGTAATTTTGACTAATAAGGAACTCACTTTTTATAAAACTGTTAAAAATAATGAAACTTCTAATCAATCAGGTATTGTCATTAAAAATCTTTCTAATCCTTCTCTTAATACTTATAATGATGGAAAAGCTGATGGTATTGATTATTTTAATAATGATTCTTTAATCTCTTCAAAACTTATCTTAAGTTTAATCAATAAGCTTTATAAAGTTCAATTGAATCGTCCTTATTGTTTCCAAATCTCTTACTCTAAAGAAAATTCTTTGCATAATTTCTCTCTTAAAAATGATGTTGAATTAAAATCTTGGATCAATGAAATATGGAATAATTGTCCTGCTAATAATCTTGGTCTTAAAAATATGGCTAGCACCACCGCTAGAATGAACTCTTTAAGTTTACATCAAAATTCTGTCTCTGGTCCCTCTAATTTTACTCATAAGGTTCATGTTGGTCTTGATCCTAATTCTGGTGGGCTAGTTGGTTTACCTGATACTTGGAAGAAATTATTGAACAATTCTAAAATTACTGATGAAGATTGGTCCAAAGACCCAAGTGCCGTTATTGAAGCTTTGGAATTTTATTCTGCTGTCAATAGTGCTTCAGCTCCTGGTGAATCTACTAGAGTTCCTTCCGCTATGCTTACAGGTACCAATAACCCTTACTTGGTTGCTCAACAATCCGCTAGCAGTAATAAGCTTGATAAAATTTCGGAAACTGCATCTAATCAAACTTCTTTGTCTTCTGCTTCTACTTCAAGTGGTAATCCATATGCTCAAGCTTCTTCTACTAGTACTAGCACGGATTCTTCTTCTCCTGCTGGTTTGAAACCATTCAAAATAAAAACTAGCAACAATAATACAAACAGTTATCATCAGCATGATAATTCTCTTGCTGATGATTCTATTAAACCTTTGAATCTAAGAGCTCAACAAAATATCAGTCTTCCGCCAACCCCAACCAATAATAATAATAATATGAGTAAACTTCACAATAATAATAACATGAATAATAATAATAGCCAATTCACTCCTTCAAGAAAAGCTCCTTCTGCTCCAAATAAGAATTATAATAATAATAATAATAATAATGATCCAAACATGGTTCCAATGAGAAGACCTCCAGCTCCACCACAACAGCTGCAGCAACACAACAATAATAAGATGGGTGCTGCGTATAATAACAGCAATAATCAAGGCCCAAATAGATTTGGTCCTCAAAAACCACAACCTCTGCCATACGGTAAGCCACAACAACAAAATCCTTACGGTAATAACAATAATAGCCCATATGTTTCTAATGATAGTGCTAAAATGCTTGAGAAACAAAAGGCTATTCAACAACAGCAACAACAGCAGCAACAAAGAGCTCAATTACAAAAACAAAAGCAAATGCAACAACAACAGCAACAAAGAGCTCAACAACAACAGCAGAAACATCACCAACAGCAACAACAGCAACAACAGCATGGTAGAGACTCCAAGATTAGTTCAGTTGAGGAAAAGAAAAGTCCTGAACCAATTAGTAAAGAAGAGTATATTGAAAAGACTCAACAGAAACTTCAACATCAAACTAAGGAAGAACCTAAGAAGACTCCTGAAGCTGAAAAGAGAATTTCTACAATGACTGAATCTCAAATCATGGCTAAATTAAGATCTGTCGTTATTAATATTGATCCAAAACCATATTTCCAAATGATTGAAAGAGTTGGTCAAGGTGCCTCTGGTTCTGTTTATTTGGCTAAATCTCTTAAGCGTAATGGAGCAAAGGTTGCCATTAAACAAATGGATCTTAGTGTTCAGCCTAGAAAAGAATTAATCGTTAACGAAATTTTGGTTATGAAGGATTCTCAGCATAAAAATATTGTTAATTTCTTAGAAGCTTATTTAAGAGGTTCTAATGAACTTTGGGTGGTTATGGAATACATGGAAGGTGGTTCTTTAACCGATGTTATTGAAAATAACTCTGGGAAAATCACTGAAACTCAAATTGCTTCAATTTGTCTTCAAACTATCAGAGGTTTACAAAATCTTCATCGTAAACATATTATTCATCGTGATATTAAATCAGATAATGTTTTGTTAGATTTTGAAGGTAATGTTAAAATCACTGATTTTGGTTTTTGTGCTAAATTAACTGATCAAAGATCTAAAAGAGCTACTATGGTTGGTACACCATATTGGATGGCTCCTGAAGTTGTTAAACAAAAAGAATATGATGAAAAGGTTGATGTATGGTCTCTTGGTATCATGACTATTGAAATGATTGAAGGTCAACCACCATACTTAGATGAAGAACCATTAAAAGCTTTATATTTAATTGCTACTCATGGTACTCCACAATTAAAAAATCCAGGTGCTCTTAGTGACAACATCAAGAAATTCTTAAGTATTTGTCTTTGCGTCGATGTTAGATATAGAGCTAGTACTGATGAATTATTAGAACATGATTTTATTAAAACGGCATGCACTACATCAGGTCTTCATAACTTGCTTGATTGGAAATCTAAGAAAGTTCAACATTAGATAAAAAAAGTTCAAGAAAATACAAAAAAATAAAAAAATAAAAATAAAAAAAGAATCACTAAAAAAAAGGAATCACTACAAAAGATTATATATGTCTTTCTTTATCTTTATTTTCTTTTTAGATATATTATTTACTGTTTTTTTTTTTAATATACTATATATTTTACTCTTAAACGTAATTGTAATTGCTTAATTTCGTCGGTTGAAGGTCTTCATGCATTTCCTTTATTACTATTTCAAACTGTTGGTTTATGTGGAATCTTTTAAAGCCGTAAATAGTGTCATAATTATATTCTTTTATTGAAAGATGTGAAACTTACTAATGTAGATGTCAATCAATATCTTCATATAAAATTCAACCAAATGACTTACAATAAATAGCCTTTAAAGAAAAGACGAAACAACAATCTTAGTCTCTGATCAGGGTTTCCTATAGCCTTATGTATAGTACATAAAAATTATTTGAGCACCAGCGAATATAAAAAGTTTACAACATTGGAAAGTACAAGAAGAAATAATTACATTAGTCTAAACAGATATACAAAGAAAAGTAAAAAAAAAAAAGGAAAAAGTATAGAATAATAAAAAAATGTCATTAACTTCTATTTTGAAGTCTTTTTGTGGAATTTTTGCTTAAAAAGAAAAAATAATATAATTCAAGTACTAGTAACAGCTTTTTGTACAGGTGTGTTTGAAGGCGATTTAACAACAGGCTTCGGTGTTGCAGGAGTAGCTGCTGCAGTAGTAACAGTTGAAATATTGGTTTTAGCATCTGTTGTTGATGCTTTATTCTTAGCATCTGCTGCCGAAGCGGCGGCAGCAGCAGCAGCAGCAGCAGCTTCCTTTTTGGCTTTAGATTTACTAATCTTATTAGTTTTAGAAACTTTATATTGTTTCTTAGTACCTGATTTTTGTTTATTGTGCTTGTTAGGTTTATTTAAGCCCTTACCATCACCCAGTTGTTGTTGTTGTTGTTGTTGCAATTGTTGCTGCTGTAATAATAATTGTTGCTGTTGTTGTTGTAGCAATTGCTTTTGTTGTTGTGCTTGCTTAGCTTTGACCATTTGAAGTCTTTGCTGTTTCAACATTTGTAAATGATTATTATTTTGGGCAATCATCTTTTGTCTTTGGATTTGGGCATCTTTGTAAGATTCATAAGCCTTTGAGAGTAACATTGATCCAAATCTAATTGATTGAGTATCATTAGATATACAATTTAATGTAGCGGGATCTGAGCTAAATGGATCATATTTACTACTCATTGATTCACTAAAATCATTATCATATTTCCATCTGCTATCAAAACGAACATATTTATCAACTTGTGAATCATAAACATTAGATGCATTATCCTTTTTAACTAATTCTGCTAAAAATTTATTATCTTTCTTTTCAATAGTTGATTGACTGAAACTATAATAATAATCATCGTCTTCTTCGGCAGTTACTTGTACAACTGATTGAGATTCAGGTTCATCAGACGGGTTTTGTGTTTCTTCGAAATCAAAGAAATCACGGATATCATAATCTTTCTTTTTAATTAGACCTCGACGATCGATCATGATTCTGCCCAATCTACCAGCTCTTTTTCTTAATTGAAAAATTGGTTCTGATACATTAGGTTGAGCATCTTCTCCATAAAGATTATAAATCTCAGGCAGCATGTAATCATAATCATGATGTATGTTTTGCTGCTGCTGCAATTGCTGTTGTTGGATTTTTTGTTGAACTTGTTGTTGAACTTGTTGTTGGTTACTACCATCACTATTCTTAATTATATCAATTAAAGAATGCATATCACCGGTATTCAACATATTACCAGATTCACCATCAAAAGCTTTAGCAACATTAGAATAATATTTACCATATTCTAAATAATCAGACATGTCGCTATTAATATAATTACTGGTTTGTACTTCATACAAACTTGACACAATTGAACTGTAAGGTAAATGACTGAATTCTTGTACATTTTCACCCTTAGATGAAACTGAAAAGAAGGGATTGAGGGCATCATCAGTGAGATTAATCCATTGTTTATTATTTTCGTGTAGTTTACGTTGTCTAAGTTTTTCCTCAACTGCTAAAGCAATTGAGCCATTCTTCTTCATTAATACTTGATTAACAGTTTCGAGTTCAGTGTCTGGAATCTTAGAAGCAGGAAGCTTAACATATGGTTGAGCAGTAATGTGAGAGATTGCAGGATTTTGCTTCTTGCCAGTTCTACTCATTTCGTCAGCGAGTGATTGTGCACGAGCAGTGTTACTATTACTATGAACAGTGCTATTGTTATTATTGTTATTCGATGATGATTTTTGAGGTTTATGATGTTTAGAAGATTTCTTATGATCACTTGAAACAGAGGCTTTACCATCCTCTTTCTTAAGGTCAGCAGAAGGCTGTTTATTATTGACTTGATGAGATATAGGTGGTGCAATAATTCTCTTCTTTTTATGCTGAATCAAATCTTCCTCTTCACCTTTAATACCTAATTCACGTTTCAAGCTCTTAACCTTGCATCTATATTGGAATATATCTTTTTCCTGTTTAATAGATTGTTGACGTTTAATTTCTCTAGAAGCAACAAAACCAATTAACATTTTAACATTACGAAGTTCAGTGTGTAATCTTTTTAATCTTTCAATACTTTGAAGATCAGTCTTTCTAGTCTTTCTTTGTTGTCTAAATTCTCTTCTTCTAAAACAAACATACGGATCATCATCATTTGCTTTATCAGTAGATTCTTCAAATTTAAGAGTAGGAGTTAATGGTCTACCTTCTTTAGCAATTCTTCTATTTTTCCAATATTCATAAACTGCTTCTCCGAAAATATCTAAAAGATCTTTAAGTGAACGCATTTTAGCTTCGCGCTTTTCTTCATCTGGAGGATCTAAAATTGTAACAAAAGATTTAACTCCCAATTCGGTTTTCAAATTATTTTTGATTGTTTGTTTTGATATTGGTGACGGTATCAAAGCATAATCTTTGATTTGTTTAAAAGTGAGAATTTCAGTAGGATCCATAACAATAAAAGGTTGTTTTTCATTAATAGTTCTTTCAAAAACATCAATTATCGTTTCGAATTCATCTTCCAGAAGATCTTTCAAAGCTTTGGATTTACTATTACCATTATTATTATTATTATTATTATTATTATTATTATTATTATTATTATTGCTGCTGCTGCTGCTGTTGTTGTTGTTGTTATTGTTGTTGTTGTTATTGTTGTTATTGTTGTTATTTTCAAAATTAAATTTAGTTAAAAATTCCTCATCCTCTTCATCCATACAATAAGCGACACCAGAAGTGTCTTCAATAGTAGCAGAATATTTAATATAACTATTAGGTAATTGGACACGACCATAATAATATTTTTTAGCATCTTTCCAAAGCTTCGAAGCATCGGGAGTAGGAATGTAAAATTTAGACTCCTCCGTAGGATGTTTTATTGAAGGTTCATGAAATAATTTTTTGGGCTGCTGCTGCAGATTATCTTTGTTATTATTATCAGATCCAGTAGCACTTGCGCCTGTAAATGCTGATGTTGCTGCTGCAGTTTGTTTGGAAGGATCGGAAGTCACGTTACTTAAATCATCAACAGGTGCGGCCAGCGCATTTTTCATAATTCTTTGTAAATGAACTTCAACTTCTTCATGTTTTTCAACCCCAGTTTCCACATGTTGTAATTCACGTTGTTGATCCTCTTTTTCTAAATCAGGAACCTCTGACTGTCTTAATATTTGTAAGGTCTGTTTAACAGAGATTTTTCGCTGTCTAAAACGAGCGCCAACTGATGGAGCGACCGCCATTATTTATTTATTTGTTTGTTTACTTCGTTTTTTGTCTTTAACGCGCGCTTATTTTTCCTCCCAGTGAAAAAATAGAGCATTTAGGAAAAAGAATAAAAAATTTCTCTCTAAAAGTTTGACGACCGATACACACAACAAGGGAGAAAAAAGGTGGCAAAAAAAGAGAAAATAAGAAAAAAACGAGAAAAAACCAATAGAAACAAACCTCCTGATATGTGTAGTGTAGTCTTTGTTTTTTTGTTTTATTTTTTATTATTTAAAATTAAGAATAATAATAATAATTTAATCTAATAATAAAATATTATTATTATCAATTAGTAATACCATCTATTAATTAGTGAATGATGTTTTTTGTTGATTGACTATTATTAGATAAAAAATAAAATAAGTTGAATAAAAGTGGTGTTTTGCTGTGAAAAAGAAAAAATAAACCAGCCAAAACGAAAAGGAAAAAAGAAAATTTTTTCTTTCTCTAAACCGAACAAATGGGAAAAAAATTTTTTTCGAAATTTTTTTCTTTTTTAAAAAATTTTGTTTGTTGTCATTAAAATCTACCTGTATATTTGGAACAAGTTTACATACATTAATCGGAGATTATTGTAGATTAAGTATAAAGCTCCCTATAAAAAAAAGACTCAATTTTCGGGTAAATTTTTAAACTCTAACTTTATTGGTCAGTGCTATTAATATCACGTGATTAATTTCCTTTGATTTCCTAGATAGGCTAAAAGTTGTATAATGGTATACCATGTTTACGGTTATTATATTTTTTCAAAAAATTTTAGGATTTTGATTTTGATTTTGATTTTTCAATATTTGATTCGAATGTCGAATAAAATCTTCCTATAATTCATTTTGTTTTTGAGTTTGCAGTATCTCTATCAACTTAATTAAAAAAAAATAAAAAGAAAAAAGAAAAATGTCTAGAAGAAGAGGTAATCAAACCCTTTTCCAATCAAAGGAAGCTTCTAATTTTAAAGAAGCATTAAGTCTCTACGAATCTAAACAATATAGAAAAGCTTTAAAATTAGTAGATACCAATCTTAAAAAGAAATCAAAGCATCCAGAGTCAATTGCTCTTAAAGGGTTATTAGTTTATAATATTAATATTCTCAATCCTAAAAATGAAGATATTAATCATACTGAAGCTCGTCACTTGTTTGAAAAGGCTTTAAAAGAAGCTCCAAATCATCCAATTATTAATCACATTTATGCTATTTTCAATAAAGATATTGGTAATTATAAAGAATCTTGTAAATATTTTCAATTAGCTATTGATAATGGTTCTCAAAATAAAAACATTTTAAAAGATTTAGCAGTTAATCAAGCTCAAATTAGAGCTTATGATAAAATGGCCATCACTAGAGGTACTGTATTAGATTCTCAACCGGGGTTTAGAGCTAATTGGACTGCTTCTGCTGTGGCAAATCATTTAATTGGTAAATATAAACTTGCCGAAGAAACCCTTTCTAAATTTGAAAAATTAGTTGAACCTGAATTAAATGATTCTTTAATGTATGAACACCAAGAATGTTTATTTTACAAAAATAGAATTATCTTTGAAAGTGGAGATGTTGCTAAAGCCCTTGAAAATTTAAATGAGATTGAATCAACTGTATTTGATCATTTATCTGTGCTTGAATATAGAGCTTTATATCAATCTTTGCTAAATCAACATAAAGAAGCCTCGATTACTTATAGAAAATTATTACAAAGAAATCCTGATAAATTAGATTATTATTTCTTATTGGAGACGGCTCTCGGAGTCGATCCTAAAGACTTCAAAATCAGATTGAGATTATATGATAGATTATCTAAATTTTATCCAAAATCAGATGCGCCAAAAGTTATTCCATTGGCCTTCCTTTCAGTAGATCATCCTGAATTTGTTCCTCGCTTACATGATTATTTAAGTACTAAACTTACTAAGGGTGTTCCATCTGTTTTCAATAATTTATCATTTTTATACAATGATAAATCCAAAGCCTCTAAAGTTGTTGAGTTCACTAAAGATTTCTTGAAACTCTCTAAAGATCCAACTGTTGTCGTTTGGACTTTATACTTTTTGGCTAATCATTATTTAAAGGTATATGATTTAACTAAGGCTAATGAATTCATTGATAAGGCTATCACACATACTCCAACATTAGTCGAACTATACTTATTAAAGGCTAAAATTAAGAAACATGAAAATAAGCTTCTTGAAGCATGTGAAATCATGGAAGAAGCTAGAGTATTGGATTTACAAGATAGGTTCATTAATTGTAAAACTGTCAAATATTTATTAAGAGCTGATCAAATCGATAAAGCCGTTGAAACTGTTTCCTTATTCACTAAAAATGATAATGCACCAAATGGTTTAATAGATTTACATTCTATGCAAGTTAATTGGTACTTAATTGAAGATGCTGAATCACATTTCAGATTATTTAAAAAATCCCAAAATGAATTAATTGATCAATTATTGAAAATTGAAAGTTCCAAAGAAGAAGGCGCTCCCGAAGAAGCATTGTCTTTAGAATTAGTTAAAGAATTAAAGGAAAAATTTGAAGAAGTTGATATTCAAAAGGGTTTAGCGTTGAAAAGATTCAAAGCAATTCATAAAAACTTTAAAGATACTGAGAATGATCAGTATGATTTCCACAGTTATTGTCAAAGAAGAGGTACTCCAAGAGCATATATCTCGATGTTAAAATGGGCTGATAAATTATTCGATCATCCTTTATATCTTAGAGCTTTGAAAGGGACCTCTGAAATTTATTTTGAAATCCATGATGCTCAAAATAACAAAGATTCAATAATTGGTAAATACGCTGAAATTATTTCAAATCATCCTGCTAATAGAAGACACAAGAATAAAAGCAAGAGTAAATATAGTAAAAAAGAAGAAATTAATAAAGTTTTGAGTATCGCTAATGATTCTGATCCATACGGTAAAGAATTAATTTCTACTGTTACCCCAATTGATGATTTAGATAAATTCTTGCAACCTGTTAAGGATAGAAATTCAGTTGTTTACACCAAATTAGCATTTACTATTCATTTAATTCAAAGCAAGTATTTATTAGCATTCCAATTACTTAAAAATTTCAAGACCAATTTTTCAGAGACTGCTACTTTTCTTCCTTATTCATTAATCAAGTTGATTCAAACTTCTAACAATGATGACGATAAGAAATTAGTAGCTATTAAACAAGTTTTGAGTAAAACTATTCAACTAACTTTCAAAGGGTTTGATACTCAAGATTTAAAGAAATCGTTAACCAGTTTCAAACAAGTTACCACAGAAGACAACTATTTATACTTGAAATCATTGAAATTACTTGATGATGAAGCTGGTTTCAACAGGGCCCTTCAATCTTTAGGTTCAAAAATTATTAAAAATGTTTACTCAGATGCTGATAAATCTTTAAAACCAAATGATAAAGTAATTATCAGAGATTGGATCAATTATAAGGGAGAGCAAGGAAGCTTCTATTGGTGTTAACTTAATTAAATTAGCCCTTGTTTTTTCAAATCTAAATAATCTTTTTCACTAATAACATTACCTTCGTCATCTTCGACCTCTATAATTTCATCATTACTTTGATTTAAAACATTATTTTTCACTTGTAGCTTTAGTTTATCCCATAATGTAACCGCTTCTTCAATTTTCGTAATTCCTTTAAAGGTCTTAAGTAATTCTGTTGAATTTAAAGATATCTGGTTAATATTATCACTCATTATTGTAATACCAAGGCACTCCAATCCATGAATATGACGCTCTTCTGAAAAGTGCTTATCGAAGATTTTTCTACCATGATATTTAAAATTACCGCAGATTTCACATAAATGTTCATGGTCCAACCCTTGAAGTTTCCATAGCCAAAATGGTATAGGGTTACCATCAATATCTAAAGGTAAGTTCAAAGGATTATTATTAATTTTATTGTTATCGTCATCACCATCATTATCTTCAATATTATTGTTCTTTGATTCTTGTTTATCGTAATTCACTTCTCTTAATAAGTTATTTAATTCTTCTTTACGTTCTTTCTCTGTCAATGCTTGTCTTCTTTCGATATTTAATCTAGTCTTTCGGAATTTATCTTCTAAAATATTAGATAAATTGACAATAAGAAATTCGTGAAAGCATAATTCTTTCTCATCTTTGTTATCATTAGCTGGTTTTATTTTTTGTCTAGTCTTGTTTTTGATATGTTTCTTACCAGTTAAATGACCTTTAAAAACAGTATCTTTAGCAAATTTTTTATTACACGCAACACAAAATAATGGATCATTATTATTATCTTTGGATATATAATTTGGTAATAAAACCTTTTCCCACTCTGAATTAAAATCTTTATTTAATTTACTGATAATTCTTTCAGAGCCTGTCAAGACTTCAGTTTTCATAATAAAATCTTGTAAATATTTTGATAAGTCTTTAATATATTGAGCATATTCGGAAGAATTTCTTTTAATTTGAGCATTTGGATTATTGGGATCTTTATTATATTTTAATCCTACTCTACTAGCATGATAAAGATACATTAAATAGCTCTCATGATCTTTTAACCCTGGTAAATTTAACCAACGTTCATGGAAACTGGTTAAATCTAATAATTTACCATATTGTTCTTCGAGAGAGAATATATTATCAATATCTAAATTTCTAGAAAATTCACTAAGAATTGTATCTTCTTCCGGATTCCCAATGGCATATAATTTTTTCAAATTATCGTTCTTAACTAATATTGTTGTTGATTCTTGATTTATCAATTGATCAAATTTTTCAAAATTCCCTGATGGGTCAGTTAATGATATAATATCATTACCAAGATTGCTATCATGTGTGAATGTGATATAATCATGAACTAATCGACATTGTTTTTTATATTGCTTAACAAATGAATCTATTTCATGTCTTTGAGTTAGTATTTCTTTGATTGGTCTCTTTTTAGATAAATCTAATATTTTGTGATCAATATTTGTTGTTGAACCTACAAATAAATTAGGATTCCTTTCAAATCTTTCAGCAATTGCTAACTTGATAATTTCAGTTTCTTCTAATGCGCTCCTTACAATCTCTATACTTGACATTATTTATATTATTATTTCGTATTATATATCTATTACAGAGATTCTAACAGTATCGGGACATCGTTATAACATTGATCAATTTTTTTTTGTTTGAAAATTTTTTTTATTTTTTTCCTCTAATTTTTTGTTTTCTCACTGATATTTTTCTTACTGTCAATCCTTGATGAAAAATTGGTATGCTCACAAAACAAAATAATCAAGGAATTTTGTTTATTATTTAAAATGATACTATTATGTAAAATCAATTATTTTTCGTTAATTTATTTGCTTATATCTTAATCTTGTAGGCATCTTAAGATCATTATGCAATTCTCAGAGTAAATCAATAATATTTAACACATATAAATATACACGATATCAATAATTAACAACAATATATACAATGGTTTCCAAATAGTTGATATACCTTAGCAAGTACAATATTTAATAAGTAACCCCAATATAATCGAAATCCGGTGTTTTGGAACTGTGTGGCTGAAGCCTATGTAATATTGGGTCCATCGTGAGGGGTAAAAATTTTTTACTAATTATTAAAATTTTATAAGAAAAAAAAAATATTTCGGTTATTGATTTTGATGACAGATTAAGCCATTAGATTAATACAGTAAATCGATATCTGATGAAGAGAAGAGCTCTTTGAAGGTAGACAGCCAATAACAAAAAACCAAAAAATAAATCAATTTCTTTAAACGTTTCTTCCAGACAAAATGAATGATATCTTCTTAGGAGAAATAATATGGACAAGTTTTAAGCCAATGATTAAAATAATAGCCGTTATTTTAATCGGTTATTATGTGGGTAAAAAGAATATATTCGATATTTCAACTACAAGAAACATTTCCTATGTGAATCAGCATGTATTGTTACCAAGTTTAATATTTGATATGATTGTAAATTATTTGGATTTTAGAGACATTAAACAAATTGGAATTGTTTGTTTTAATACTTTTTTAATGATTGGCATTTCGGGAATAATTATGGGGATAGTAACTATGCCAATATTCAAGATAACTCCTAACAATTGGAGGTATGGTGCAATTTTTTTAGTAATATTTTGTGATAATTCAGACATTTTAATTGCATTTCTTCAATCTATGATTGATAATACTAAAATATTTCAAAGTTTAGAAATTAATCGTGCGATTGCCTTTAATTTCATATCAATTGCATGCTTAAAATTTTTTATTTATTGTTTAGGTGGATTAAAATTGATTGAATTGGATTTCAAAAACAACTCCCTTAATCATTTACATCCTCAAAAGGCCAATAGCCAAGATGTGGTTAATAAAGATTATAAATCAACAATAGATCATGATCAACATGATCTTCGAGTATCCAAAGGAAATAGCCAGTATACCAACACTAATAGTGAAGACGAAATTGAAGAGGATGATGATGAAATAAGTTCTATTGCTTCTACTTCATCAGAATCAGCTAACATTCACTCAATTCCAGAGCCCAAACCATTCCAAAATGATGGTTCCAGTAATAAAGAAATTTTACAACGACAATCGTCAAGAGGCTCTATTCAATCTAACAAAGTTAGAGCTATTGAATTACGGAAATTACCATCTCAAAATATTACAGATATTGTTAATCAATTTAGTGAGCCTGTCACTGAAACTATATCCACTACTACAATTAATAATAATGATAGTTCACCTACGAATGTTAATAAATTATGGAAATTTTTCAATATTGCAAGTAATGAATATGAGCAGTTATTCATCAAATATAAAATTCATTTCCTATACAAATTTATAGTCAATGTTACACAACCAGTATTATTCTCAATTTTAATCAGTTTTGAAATTGCTATGATCCCATGGTTGAAAAGATTGTTTGTATATTTCAGTGATGGGTACTCGAAAGACATTTATAGTGATGCTCCTGATGCTTTACCACCATTGAATATTTTCATGAATTATGCTTCATATATGGGTGCTGCACAAGTGCCTCTTAGTTTATTTTTAACTGGTGCAACTATTTCGAGATTAGATTATACTGATTTCAATTCTAAGACTAATACTAAAAAGCTATCAAGTTATTTTTCTTTAGAGACTTTTAAAAGAAATAGAAACCTTTCAAAGTGGTTCTTTACATTCATTTTGATTTCTTTGATAAAACTTGCAGTTTTACCAATCATTGGCATTGCCTGGATTTCTTCTATTAATAATAATTCTGAATGGTTTGGTAATACAGAGACTAGGAATAGTAATCAGGCTTTAATATTAATGCTTTGCCTTGTTTGGGGGTTGCCGAGTTCTACTTCTCAAGTTTATTTAACTGCTGCTTGTACTCCTAATTATGATAATATTTTGGTCGATGACGGTAGTAATCAAGATCCAGAAAATGATAACAATAAACATAAAGTTATGGAAAATAATTATTTTCCTCTTAACTGTGTTTCCACTTGTTTAATTATCGAATATGTATTCATAATTGTTACAATGCCATTCGTTTCTTCATTTGTCATTAAAAAAATACTATAACTTATTATTAATTAGTCAACTCTTTTTTCTTCTAGAACTATTTTCAATTTTCTTCTTTTTCCAATTCTACTTACAAGAATTAAAAACAAATATATAGGATAAATTTTTAAACTAATAAAAACATATATAGAGATAATTAAATAAGGAACAATAGGAAATAAATGATACTATAGCAAAAAAAAAAAAAAAAGATAATTATATTTATATTTATATTATTATTATTCTGCAATAAAAGCAAAAAAAACAAAAACAGAACTTAACGTAAGAAACCTTTACGAGATTTTTGGCCACTTTGAACATTATCGTGGCTAGTGCGAGCAGCAGCTTCAAGAGATCTTTTTCTTTCTTCTAATACTTTAACTTGTTTCAATAATTTCTCCTTCATTTCTTTGTGTCTGGAAAACAATTCTGCTTCTGAGTTCTGTAATTTCTTTTCCTTTTCAGTAACCTTTTGATGGAAGACGGCTTTCATTTCAGCTTCCATTTTAGCTAATTTAGCTTCATGTAATGCTTTTTCTTCTTCTTGTTTCAAGAGTGGGTTAAATTCTTTGAAAACGGTATCATCTTGTTCAAGGCCCATAGAAATTAATTTATCGGTTCTGTAGTTTTCATATAAAGATTTAGCAGTAGTTTCTCTTAATTCTTCCAAGTAATCTCTAATTAAAAGTTGACGAAGTCTTGGAAAATCACAATGATCTTCATTATCAACTTCAATGACCCCCCATGGATATTTACGACCTCTAACTTTGTTACCATTATTAGCTTCAACTTCAGTAGTAGAGCCAACTACAGCAAATGGAATTTTAGACATTAATTCTTGACAATTTAAGATAGTTTCTTCATCATCATTATCATAGGTTGGTGGTCTGAAAATGTTAATTCCTTGCGTTCTAATATCTTCTAAGATTCTTTGTTTAAAATCAGCAATTTCTTCTTCGGTTAAAGTATCTGACTTAGCAATAACTGGAATTAAATTAACTTTAGTATGAATTTGTTTCATAAAAGTAATATCTAAAGGTTTGAGGGAATGGCCAGTAGGTTCAATGAAATATAAAAGTGCATGCACTCTATTATCTATGATAGTAGTTCTGTTAACTTTAGTTTCAGCATCAAGATATTGATCAAATCTAGAGTTAATTTCGGTAATGATTGGTTCCCAAGAGTTGTTATTATTAATAGAATCACCAAATCCAGGAGCATCAATAACAGTTAAACGTAATTTAACTCCATTTTCTTCAACTTCTGCAGAGACTGTTTCAATCTTAACACCAGCTGCCTTTTCAGTTGAATCTTTAAAATCTTTTGGCGGCTTTTCTGGATAAAGCTCTCTATTGAATAAAGTATTGACTAAAGTGGATTTACCTAAGCCAGATTCACCAACGACAAAGAAATTGAAGTTGAATCCACGACGGATAGATTTTCTATGCCATTGTTTTGGTAAATTTGCAAACCCAACAAAACCATTTAATTTACGACTAATAATTTTGACATCAGTAGAAGAATCAGAAGTGCCAGAACCTGGAACACCGATTCTGTTGGTTTCCTTAACATTATCTTGAGATTCATAATTAGCAGAAGATTCTGAACTAAGATCAGGTTGTTGAGATTCAACTAAAGCCATTTTTCTATTATTGTTATTGTTATTATATTATTTTCAAATTTCTGATATTGATATTTTTAATAAACTATAATTTTATTTGATATTACCTGAAGATCAAAAGAAATATGATATAATCTAATATCTAAAATAATTTCAAATCAGGTAAAAGTTCTTCAATTCAATATTGAATCACAAAAATACAAAAAAAATGCTTGTAAAAAAAATGTAAAAAAAAAATTTGAACACGACACAAAACAAGATAGTACTGTGAATTTTATACTAAATCCACTACATGTATTTTTTGACATTTGAAAATTGCCAGGCATTAATTGTATAATACTACATAAATACATAAATACATGTTGTCACCATTTGTTTGAGATTTTATATTAATTATATATATATATACATTAATCCGATTTGACAGGCTTTTTTTTTGAACGATTTTTTTCACTTGTAGCAATTTTCTCATTTGAGATAGTTTTCTTTCTCGTTAATAAAATCATTAATCTTGATATAAATAATTTAACAGTTTTAATGAAGAATATAAATATGAATAAACCAGCCATTAATATCAAACCAACGATAATGCCTTCATTTTCGATAAAGAATTCTTTAGAAAATATTGAAACTTCATTTTCTTCTTCTTTTAATAATTTCAAATAAGTTTCATATTGATTATCATGTTTAATATTGTCACGATTCTTTGGTTTATTAAAATCAATCTCTCTATGAATTTTCTCTTCTCTTTGTCTTCTTTCATCAGTAGTTATCCATTTAATAGGGTCATAATCACTACTAAGTTTTTTAAATGTTTTTAAGAATCTACCATTTTTAGGATTTGCATAAAAAAATCTTTCATCATCAATTGATGAATCAAATGATGTTAGAAAAAGGGTTGTAAATGGTGATGGGATTGCTCCAAATAAATTTCCAATAAAATCATCATGTTTATGAAGTATAAATTTCCTATATTCTTCATTGCTTTGAAAATTAGGTAATCTTGGTAAATTCACTAAAATCAATCTTCTTTTAGTATCGATATATTTAGGAGTTATAGTTTTATCATCAAGGTCATCTTCCGAGTCTATATTGATCTCTAAGATTTCAATGTCATCGCCACATTTTTTAGTAATCATGTCTTTTAACCTATTAAATGATAAATATTTTTCAAGGTATGGAAATGATAAAACTGTTGATTCTTTACTAATCTTTTTTTGTAATTTGAAAAAAATCTTTTGATCATTGACTCGGAAATCATCATTGATTAAGCCTGGTTGATTAATAACCACATACGCATCCGATGAGCAATCTGATACTATATACCTTGTTATATCATCAATTTTATATTGTGGATAAGGATTTAATTTTCTCTGTTCAATTTTCTTCAAAACACCTTTAATTAATCTTGTTGATGATATTATTAATGGTGGATGAATCTGAGGTGCGTTTGTTGATTCAACAACGGCATTTATTATGAAAACTACAAATACTATCAACCAATTAGAATTAGACTTCATATTGCTGACATACTATTTTAATTATAGCACTATATTTTATTTTTATTGATTGCAATAAGAAATATATAAACATGTATTAATAATGTTATATGTTTTATTTTTTGTTCGCTCTTGCAACTCTTATATTTTCTAAAAAACTTGAAAAAAGAAAAAAAAATTTTTTTCTTCTTCAAAATCAAGTTTGTTTTTTTTTGTTTTGTTTTGATGATATTGTAATTTTTTTTCTCTGAGGGAGGAAAAAGTATAATATATTTTTTGATTGATGGCGGTACTCTAAAGTATATTTTATTGAACCAATTGCACAAAGAAGATCAAATACAATAATAGTAACAAATTATGGTGATACTGTATCAAGAAATTATTAAGAAAAATTCTCTCTTTAAAAGTTCCAGAATAAAATCATTATATTCAAATTTTGATGACCTTAAAGATGAGAATCCAGATGGATATGAAGCAAACATCAATTCATGGATAAATCTATTCAATGATATTATTGAAAACCTTGATGGTGTCATATTATCTACTAAAGATTTGATAAATCAGCTTTCCATTAATAATTCTAATAATGCTTTAATTCTCAGACCATTATCTGTGGATACTGTGCTAAATCAAATCATAAATTCGAAAGATAATAAATTAGTGCCTTTAGATCGATTCAACTCATATCAGAATTCTTTGTTTGATAATTCAATTTTAGGTAACTTTTCAGTTAAAAATGTATTTAGTTGGGCTATAACAACTTTAGGTGTTTATGATTTTAAATATTTTAATATAACAGCTAATAAAAATAAGGTTGGTAATTATTTAGTTGATACTTCACTTGTGGCCATACCTAAACTTGAGCACTACTCTAAAAAAATATTCGAATTTGTTAAACTGCAACAGATTGTTGGCGAAGAAAATGGTGATACTGATAAAAGTTCTTCAGTGTTTACAAAGTCACATTTGATTGCATTATTAGCAACAACAGAGTACATACCTGTTGATACACTACAATTTGATATTATATTGAAATTTATGTCTAGAGATCAAAAATCAATTACCTTACTAACTTCCCTGGTTACTGATAATACCCCCTTAGATGATCCAATTATTAAATTTGGTTCAGGTAATGAACAAGATGATATGACTAATGTTGCATTAGGTCAATTAAAATCGTCAATTTACTTCTGCAATAAAAGAATAGAGTCATTAATGAGTAAAATAACTGACTGTAACGAAAAGCTATTGAAAGGAATTAAAGAAAAGGGTGACAATAAAAATTATTTGAAAGTATTGTTGCGTATTAGAAAATCTATACAATCAGCGTTAACGAAAAGTACTGATAATTTACATAATCTTGAATTAATAAAAGGTAATATTTTACAACAAAAGGAGAACATTCAAATTGTTCAAGTATTGAAGAATTCGAAATCCGCACTTGCTGATTTGAATAAACAAGTTAATATTGATCAAGTTGCTGATATGATGGATGAAATTAGTGAACAGCGTGATAATGTTAACCTTGTCACTGATAAGCTCAATGATATTGGTGAAACTGAAGATGATGATGAGATTGAAGATGAGTTAATCAAATTAGAACAATCAGTTAAAGAAGATTCTAAGCAAAATTCTAACAAATCCTTGACAATAGAAAATGATTCTACAGAAAATGAAAATTTCATTGATGAAAATAAATTATATGATCGTTTTGATAAACTTAAATTAAATGAAAATAAATCAGAATCTATTAAACAAGTTAAAAAAGAAGAACCAATACTATTACAATAATAATGGGTGGATATATATAAATATATATATAATTATATGATAATAATAAATCATTATTTTTTACTTTTGTGAATTCTTCTTTCTTTTTCATATTTATTTCTTTCATTACCTTCAATTGTATTAATGGAATTAACAATAGATGCCATTTTCTTATGATATTCAGCATATTTGACTTTGGTTTCGTTAATCTGTTGTCTTGCAAGGAATCTATTATCTTTACGTAATTCACGTATTGTAAGTTTCTTTTCTTGTTTGATTTGAAATTTGATTTTATTGATCTCTGCACGATCGCGATCAACATCATAGAATTTTTTATCTGGGTTATAATTTTCTTCGAATCTTGGAGCATGTGTAGCAATAGCTAATGGTCTATGTGCTTGTAATATTAATGGTTTATGATCTGCAAATTTAACTAATTTCTGTAATATTGATACAATATTATCAATCAATTTGTTACTGTTACTATTTTCCTTAGATAATATTTGAAGGATCGTAATGAACGGAGTTATAATTTCCACAGCAGCAGTTTTTTCTTTCCAAACATTTAAAGTAGTTTTAATGGTTTGTAATAGCTTAACAAATAGTAAATCAGAATCTTTGTCATTAAGATTGTTTAAATCTCTAAGTTTTAAAATTTTTGATGAATTTTTCAATTTTTTAGATAATTTAATTCTGAAAGATTTGTTAAGTGGAACAGTAAGTACATCATTATTTATATCTTTCAATGAGGAAGAAGATAGAAAAGATAATAATAATGATTGTAAGCATGCGGTGATTTCCGGAATATATCTTTTAGAGATTCTTTGATAATTATTTAATAAATCACAAATGTAAATTAAAGTACCAACTTGTTTTAAAGACCTAATTTCAAATTGGTTAATTATTTCACATAATAGTAAAATGCTTGGAGTAACTACCAAATGATAATGATCTGAAGTTGAATATATGATTCCAACTAAAGTAAAAAATAAAAGATCAGAATTTTTAATTTCAAACTCTTGTTCATTATCAATTATCATATTATTAATTTTTTGACCAATTTCATTTATTTTAGCTCTTGATATTTCAACTAATGAATGGTTGAATTTCTCTGATAAACTTTTCAATAGCTTGATCATGTGTTCTTGGGTTTCTACGTATTCTTCCTCATTGTCTTGTGGTTCATTATCAGATAAGTATAGTATATGTTCAAGTAGTATTTTAACAAAGTTACCAATTTTTTCTTTATTTTCAGGTGCGTAATTCAATTTGTAAGTTGATAAAATTTTCTTACTTAGAGTATAGCATTCCTTTATTGGAGAACCTTCCAACATAGTTAAAAAGTCGTCATGATCAACTGGAACTTGAATAACTCTTTTGATACTTTTATTTTTGTAGCTTTTTGGGTCATCTTCATCTTCAGTTTCCCTTTCGCTTTCGTCTGCTGGACCATCAATAGTAACACCTTCTTCATTATCACTTTGTTGAATCCAAAAATCGTCTTCGTCTAAATCATCACCTCCACGATTTTCATCATCTTCATCTAATAACATACTTTCCATTCTTCTTGATCTTGCTTCTTCTAATTCCTTTTGTTTATCAGTTTTTTCCTTTATTATTTCTTCATCAGTCTTGGTTCTATCAGAAGGAGCGGCACGTCTTTCCATATTTAATAATCGAAGCTGCTTATCATAGTCAATATCTTTTTCTGATTTGGTATTGAACATAGGTTTCTTCGTGTTTTTACTTGTAGATCTTAATTCTGACATAACATCATCAAAATCATCGTTCAATTCTTCGATTTTATCTTCCCTAGCAGCTTGCTCCTTTTGACGTTCATGTTTATAGAATTTAGCCTTAGCCATAACTTCTTTCATTACTTCAGCTTTAGTCTTTTTTCTTGGCGGTTGTTCTATCATTTCATCCAGAGTGCTACTTCTCTTAATTCCTAAATCACCATTATCAAAATTATCTTGTAAAGATAATGATTTTCCAGAATGAGTTAATGTGAATCCGCCATCGCCGTCTTCGTCATCTTCATCTTCTTCCAAATTAAATAGATTTCTCTTATTACTACTTCTTTGTCTTTCCCGAGTGAAACGTTCCAACATTTTATCCTCTAAAGATAATTCAGTATTACCTTCACCAAATCTACGATCGACAACACCCCCAACTTTATTCTTTCTGGCTTTCTTATTTATGTACGCTTCTTTACGTTCATCTTCTGCCACTTGTTTAGATGCTGTTGGACGGCCTTGTTGTTTTCTATTTCCACCAGTATTCCCATTAACAATAATATCAAACTTATTTCTATTATATTTATTTTCAAATGGATTAAAATCTTCTCTGATTTTATTTATTATTCTTTCTTTATCTTCACGTCTTGATTCTATTGGCCTATTCTTCTTATTACCATTTTTATTACTTTTAGATCTTTTCACATTGGTCTGCCCAGTAAGACCCTGGGACTTCAATGTTGCTCTAAGTTTTTTGAGTTGTGATCCACCGGCCATTTTATTATATTTTATTTAGCAATAGTCTTTGGCCATTAATATTAAATTATAAAACAATTCAAATATTATTGAGAGCTAACCATGCTAAAAAAAAATTTTCAAATAAAAAAAAATATAAAAAAATTTTTTTTTTATATTTTATTTTTTTTCGATGGTATGCAAGTGTATGTCATGCAGTAACTATGTATACATGGCATTGCATATAATACAAATTTTCATCTTGTAACAGAGCATCATTAAAACATATATTAATAGCATATATATCAGAATAGTAATTATTTATAAATATCCATCAACTTGGTCAATTAAAAGAGCATCAACTAATTGGCCTTTACTTATAATATCAGAAGAATAATCTTTGGCTGCAGGCAAGAATAGCAACGCATTGGCAGATTTCAAGCTACCAACTCTACTACTACGTTGGAACCCAGTAGAATTTGCGACTAATTGGTAATTGGATCTCCCTTCTTTTAATTGCTTTAAGCGCACTCTGTGATATTCAGGTCTACTTGGGTCTAACCTAATATCGTTTATTAATTTGACTTTTACTATTGGTAAACAATGATTGCAAAATTTCTTCCCTTTGAATTTATATAATGATGGGAAAACAAATAAGAACAAAGTCACGATAGCTGATGCTGGATTTCCTGGTAATGAAAATATTACTTTATCAATTCTATCTGTAGATGAAACAGTTGCAAAAGTTGTTGGTTTGCCGGGTTTCATGGCTACTCGTCCAAAATGAATTTTCCCCCCAGAAAGTTTTCTTTCTATTAGAGGTTTTAATAAATCAAGTTCACCCATAGAAACACCCCCTGTGGTGATAATATAATCAATTCCACTATCATCACGTAAGAAATCTTCAAATTTCTCTTGTAATTTATCAATGGTATCATTGGAAATCCCTAAATCCACTACATTGAAATTTTTAGCCTTTAATGTAGAAATCAACGACGGTCTATTAGAATCAAATATTTGGCCATATTTTAAGCTTTGATTATTAGTATCATTCACATCATAAAGTTCATCACCAGTTGATAATACGCCAATAGTTGGCTTTTTGAATACACTAATCTTAGCTATTCCAACACTGGCTAATTCACCAATTTCACCACCAATACTAGTAATTTCGTCATATTTTTTTAAAATAAGTTCCCCTTGCTTTAAATCTGATCCTATTTCTCTGATATTGTCATTAACTTTAACATTTTTCGCTAAAATCTCTACTTCTAATTCTTCGTTCCCATCCTCAGTAATTTTAACAATTCTCGTATTTTCAACCATAACAACAGCATTAGCTCCTAAAGGAACTGGAGCTCCGGTAGTTATCCTGCAAGTTGTTCCTGTTACAATCTTTTTATCATTAGATACAGGAGCAGCATGTGAAACGTTTGCAACTTTTAACGTCGATGGACTATCAGTATTGACAATAGCATACCCATCTACAATACTGGCTCTGAAATTTGGAACATTAATAGGAGAAACAATGTCTTCGGCTACAATTGAGCCAATTAATGCAGGATCATTAATTGATAGCTCAATTATTGGAGCAACTGGTGTATTATCAGATATCAATGATAATGCTCTATCAACTGAGATCATCTCATATGGTGATTGTCTATGTCTTTTGGTTACTGGTTCCTCAATATTAACGGAAATACATTCATGATCAACCAAATGATGTTCCTGTGCATGGCTGTGTTTATGATTATGGTGGTGGTTGTTTTTATGGCTTTGGGAATTAAAATGGTAATGTAAATGACGAGATCCCATAGTATTAAGTTGTGATAATCCATGATCTAAAACATCGCCCTTGAGAAGAATCTTCAAATTTTCTATGACAGCTTTAGGTGAACCAGGCAAAGTAATTATTAAAGAATTATTTATTATCCCACTAATAGGTCTACTCAAAATTGCAAAGTCAGTAATAGCTAAAGATTTTTCAATGAGAATATGAGTGATTCCAGGAGTTTCCTTTTCAATTAGTGGCCTAATTACTTCGGGAGTTATATCATCTTTAGAAAACCCAGTACCACCAGAAGTAATGATTAAATCATAGTGAGGGGGTTCGATTGATGTTAGTTTTTTAATTGTATCTTCAATTTGTTCCTTATCATCAGGTATTATGGTCTTTGAGGTTATTGAATAATTAGCAATTGATTGATTGGCATTGACAAATTTTTCAATAGCAACTGTAGTTTTATCAAGACTATTATCAGCAAACGCTGACGACGATATAACAATAATTGCAATTTTAAAAGTCATTGCGATGTGTTTATTAATCTTTTTATCTTGGTTATTGCTCTTTAATCAGTAATCATACATTTATCATGTTTTTTTTCTCTTTTCTAAAATTAAAAGTAATTCTTTTTTCCCCGAATTTTAAATTTTTTTGATTTGTCTTACATAGCACACTATTTCACGCGATAAATCTTACAATAATTAGTTTAACTAAAATAAATGTTAAAGGAAATAAAATGTTTATTACTGAAAAGAACTGAAAAAGAACTATTAAAATTTATTAGTAACAAAATAATTTGTTTCGATGAGGAGATCAATAAGCAAAGCATTAATGATAAAAACATGCATAATTATTATTATATTATATTTTGTTATTTTTTCGCAAAGAATCAGTAAAATTTGATATAATCCTGCATCTTCAATAAAACTTGAAGATTTTTCATGATTAGCATGAAATTTTGTTCATCATAAAAAATAAATATATAACTAAAACTATTAATGCTTTATTACTAATACCTACAGAGATTCCAATTTTCTTTGTTGTATATTTTACATACCTGATTCATCAATATACATGTCTGTGCATTTCTAAGCTATCTGTTAGTAAAAAATTGCTAATATAAAAAGAAATTCTCTCATCATTTTGTTTCATTATTGAATATTTCATGATAATATTTTTTTTTTAATTTTCAGAATTTTCAGTGTGTTTGGCATAATAGTCGAATCAACACTTAAGATTTCAGTTTGGGGCGACAGCTTGGTCATCATTTAAAAAAAATATATATGTATTTATAATGATAAATGATAAGAATTAGGATAAAAGAAGAAAACATACTATTAAAATAACATTGTTGATTAATTCTAATCAATAAAATAATAATCACTAAAAATGAATTATCAGCTAATATATTTATGATATATATTTTTTGAAGAAGAATAAGTTGTAAAGGTAAAAAGAAAGAGAACGAAAAATTTTCCAATTTTTATAATAATAAAAAATTTTGGTCAAAAAAAAAATTAAAAAAAAAAAAAAAAATGAATAATTCATCGGTATTTCTCACGTGTAGTTTACAAAATACGGTCGCTATGAAATAGAAGCAGGTAAAAAATTAAGAGCAAGAAAAAAAAACATTTAATTAATTCCTTTGATGAGAAGAGTAAGATTATGTTTAAAAAGGCCTGTTAGTAGTATTTTATTAATAGTTACAATTCAAAATTTAAGATATGTAGAAATGTCTGTGTATTCACAGGAAAAATCTGATAGGAAAGTAACTATTAAACCAATAATCTCAAAATTTTGTTATAAAGATTTAATAAATTTATCAAATAAAACAAAATCTTATAATTCACCATTGGCAACAATATGCCATATCGATGTTAATGCATTTTTTGCACAAGTAGAGCAATTCAAACATGGCTTTAGTAAAGATGATCCTATAGTATGTGTTCAATGGCAGAGTATTATTGCAGTATCCTATGCAGCAAGAAAATATGGTATCACTAGAATGGATAACTTGAAAAGTGCTATTAAGAAATGTCCCCACTTAGTTCCGTTACATACAGCCGTGTTCCGTAATGGTAATAACTTTTGGACTAATGTTAATTCTTGTAATCCTTTAGATTTTCCTAACCCAGCTACTCATAAAGTTTCTTTAGATCCTTATAGAAGAGAATCTAGAAAAATTATGAGAATATTTAAGAAAAACTGCGAGGTCGTTGAAAAAGCTAGTGTTGATGAATCATTCATGGATTTCGGTTATATGGTTTATAATGAAATTAATAATATGTTTCCTGGATTACTAGAAAATGAATATATCGATGAGAATGATAGATTGCCTGATATTCCAGATATTTTGCCAGCTGATCTAGTAACACAAATACATGGAGAAATTATCACAGATGAAGAAGAGCAGGAGCAAATAATAATTAATGACTGGGATGATATAGTGATACTAATAGCATCTAACATTGCTTGGAATATTCGAAAAGAAATTGAAAGTACAATTGGATATACAACATCGTGTGGAGTGGCGCGAACTAAAGTATTAGCTAAATTAGCTTCAGGTTTCAAAAAACCAGATAATCAAACAATCGTGAGGAACAAACTGATTAATAAATTCTTAGATAATTTTAGAATTACTGATTTTTGGGGATTTGGAGGTAAAGTTGGTAACCATATTAAATATTGTTTGAACACGGATAATATTGAACTGATTAGGAACAATTTTTCACTAGCAGAACTTCGGAATAAAATTAATCATGATGATGAACTAGCAGAGAAAATTTTCCATATTGTCAGAGGTGAATTATATACTCCATTGCAAGAAAGATTAGATTTACAAAGTATGTGCTCAGCTAAAAGATTTCGAGGTGATTCTGTAAATAATCGAGGCGATTGTGTCAAATGGTTAAAAGTATTTTCTGGTGATTTATCTCAACGGTTAAAAGAATTTAATGAAGAAGAGTATTTATCAACTAAGAAGTTACAAGATTCAAAGAGTAAAATGAAGATTCCTAAAATATTATCAATACAGTTCAATGGCAATAGTAATCAAATTAGTAGATCAAAGCAATCTGTTTTAGTTATAAAGTCTATAATCGAACTAGAAAATAGTTTGTTTGAAAGTGGTATTAAAATTTTGGATGAATTAATTAATCAATTACAACTGGTTGAAGGATTAACTATTTTTCCTTCTAATTCTTTAAGCTTAACTATTTCAAAATTTGAAATTATTCATGAGAGTAATTTTATTGATAATTTTTTTAAAAAAAATGGGCCCGTCACCAATAATAATAATAATAATAATAATAATAATAATAATAATAGCATTTCTCTGAATAGTATAACTAGTACTAATGATACTTCTTTTGATAATACGACAGATAAAGTATCTATTGATACCATTAGCATGATTGATAAATATAAATCTAGAAAGCCAGTCCAAGATAAAAAGAAAAACATTAATTTATTCTTAAAAGGAGAAATATATAATAAGTCCCCAAGTAGTGACACATTTATTGACACTATTAACATTGATGATACACCTGATAATAAAGTTGATGAAATAGTTCATAAATGGAAATGTGAAAAATGTGGAGAATTACTAACAAACACAGTTGATAATAATAATAATTTTATTAATGAGCATAAAGATTTACATTATGCTATTGAATATTCTAAAATGCTTAACGGTGAAATAATGACCAATAATATGATACCATCTAAATATTCAACACATACATCATCATTACTCAATAAACGTCAAAAACGAACAATAAATGATAATAATAACAGTTCTAAAAAGAAAAAATTAGATCATATACAGTCTCAATTACCATTTAAGAAAAATCGTTAATATCCTTTTCTTTTTACTTTATATGTATGTTATAAATAATGTAAATAAATATGATTAATAACTTAACAAATGTTGAAATTTGATATCTGCAAGAAAGAAAAGAAAAAAAGAGTGAAAAAAATTCAGCAAATAAAAATTTTTTTTTTTTTTTTTACGGAGAAAAAAATTATAAAATTATAAAATTATAAAACATAAATTATAAAAAAAAATTTGTCATCAGTTCAAAAAACTCCTATAATAAAATAATAAATTACCTCATGACATTAATTAAAATAAGAATTCACTAATAAGGCAATATGAATTTTATGACAGTAATTAGACCAACGACGAAATTATTATCTAGCAGTCAAATAATATCAAAAAATATAAGCAATTCAATAATACTAAACAAAAGATGGTACGCAGTAGATCCAAAAAGTGTCGATCTGCCAATGGATAGTTATGAAACAAAGGTCTTCAACATATTAAATGAAAATTTTGATCCTGAAGCATTAACTGTCAATGATATTTCTGGTAAGTAATTTTTATTTCATTAAAAGATGAGATAACAATAGAGAAAAATTAGAGTGCCATACTAACTAATAACTTTTTTTATAGGTGGATGTGGATCAATGTTTGCTATAAATATAGTCAGTTCCAAATTTAAGGGTATTCCAATGGTCAAACAACATAGATTAGTGAATCAAGCACTTTCAGAAGAAATATCAAAATGGCACGGTTTACAGTTGGTTACTAAAGCTCCAAGAAAGTAAATTGTATTGACTACTGATCTACTGTCATTAAAAGAATACATATACATATAGAAATTGATTTCTCCTCTTCTTTGTTCCGTTTTACACTGTTTATAAATACAATAAAGAAATTCCTTGATAATGCAGTAAATATATATATATATATATATTTATATTTATATTTATATAATTTTGTAAATAATTAAGACGACGGTGAAATGTAAGTTCTTTTTTTATTTTTATTTTTTTTTAGCTTACTGACTGAATGATTTTTATATTATACTCTTGGAGTATAATCCTTCCAAAGAGGTTGAGTTCTCTTTGCAGCAGTTAAATCATATTTACCGTAAGTATTATAAGCAACAACGCCTAAAGCTAAAGGTATGATTCCCATAAATATTATATTAGTTCTTGAAGCTTTCTTTGTGAATTTGAAAGTGTCACCTAAGTTCTCTCTCATATAGTTATATTTCTCAAATGCAGCATCGATTTTGACGGCTATAAATATTAAGAATTACTGTTAGTACCTCATGAAATATAGTTGATGATGTTGTTAATACTGATAAATATTATCATTACTTACGATGAGGACCGTGACCATGACCAGCCATTTTAAATATTAATGATTTTTAATTAAAATAAAGAAAAAATACTGTAGTATATAATAGATATACCTTTATTATATTATATATCTATGATATGATATACACACGTACTTTTCTATATATGGTGTAACTATATCTTTAATATTAAAGAAAATTTTTTTCCTTTTTGTGAATTTTTTTTGTGGTTTTTCGTTTTTTGCTGATTGATTTTTATTTTGTCAAATTTAATTGGATGATGTGCTGCAATGCATGTATCACATTTAAAATAGCCAGTATCATTCATGCACTCTTAAAAAAAATACTACAATACTGAGGTGAAAAAATCTTGAAAGTGTTCACTAATTCATTTATAATCGAATATATTAATAAAAGTTATCTACTAATCAAAAGGAATTGGTTTGTTATTAGTTGAGGATTCTACTTCGTGAGCAGCAATAGCGCTAGGTAACTTAATCCCACAACAATCTCCCCAAGTATGATGATGTCCAGGAATTCCTTCATCATTATCGGGATCATCGTGGCTATGGCCATGATCAATAATTGTTGATTTCGGTTCACTTACACCATCAGGAGCTTTGATTAAACTACCAAAGAAAACATGTTGAATAATTGGTAATTTGTTCAATACTTCTGCTTTATACATTTTAATCATACCTTCTGCGACCTTCAGCCAAGTTTTAACCCCACTAATATCATCCAACATTGGAGAATGCCATCTAAGTGATGCAGTTTTCACAGAATTAATAAACCATATACAATGGAAGTACATATATTTGTCTTTAAACATATCCACATAATCACGATTATGAATTGATTTTGGACGAAGATGAGGGTGTGAATATAATTGGAACGCTCCAAATAAGAACGGTAAAAAATGATAATCATCAAGTCCCCAAACTCCATGAGATCCAGCAGGCTCAAGCCAGTAGACTTTTTGTAAAATTCTCATAACCAGGATATATTTCCAAAATATTTTCGTTACAATTGCGGTGGCATCTGTTTCTAAATCGAAAATCTTGAGTTTAGTTAATCCTAACAAGAAACAAATAAAGTTTAATTCATGGCCAGACCCATAATCAATTCTGGTTCTGTTTCCCCATGATTCATTAAAATATACACATAATTCAGTTCGAACATCATTATTTGGATCTGTAGTGAATGGTTTTAAGCCTGTTAATGTTAGTAATATGGTTTTGCTTTTTTCAGTAACTTCATCATAAAAGTTTCGAAATTCTATTTTACCAAATCTTGAAGTATTTTTATCTTTGACCACTGGGTTATTATCAATTATTTTCGATACATCCGTTAATATATCTAATACTTGAGTTACAGGTTGGCTAACTTCACATTCGCAATCAATAGTTTTATTCTTAACTGATTCTGCTAACTTTTCAATAAAATCAGTAATTTCATTATAAGTATCAGAAACTTTCCATTTTTCTAAATCCTCAGGAGTTAACACTCGTCTAACAGGTGTGATATATTGTGTCATAATTGTTGTTGTGTGTTTATAGTCTTCTTAATATTGTTATTTATAATAGCCATTTATTCACTCATCACCATCTGGTAATTTTTCTTTGATTGTGTTTTTTTATTTATTTTTGCCATTCACAAGCTTTTTTTTCACTCCGTTTTTTTTTTTTTAATGATCCTTACTAATGGCATAAATTTAACAGCTATCGCCTGCTTATTAACTACATAAAAAAAATTCTCCTTAGCTATTTCTACAATTGCGCTACAATAAAAATAAATCGCTAATAATAATAATAATAATAATAATAATAACAATCTGCTAAGATTGATGGTATCTATTCCTGGCAATAAAAAAAACAAGAGAAAAAGGTATTCGGTTATTATTAATGCCATAGATCATCAGTAAATTACATTACAAAAAACAAAACAAAACAAAAAGATCAGAAGTTTTTTTCAATTGTATTATATTTTTCAGTTTTTATATTGTTTAAAGAGAGTGATTTTCTGACTAAATAAATTAATTAATTGACTAGTTTGTTTATTTGATCTGCAACTTCTTATATTGCATAATGGAGATTAAACCCACATACTTGGTACCTCTAAATTTTCAAATTACCCTTCTAGATTCTTAAGCAGATCATCAATACAAAAAAAAATTTTTTTATTTTCTTTTTTTTGGATTTTTTTTTCTATAATACAGAAAAAAAATTTTTTTTTTTTTATTTTTTTTTATATAATTGTATATACTACAAATTGTTATTTTTTATCAAACTTGATTTTATTATTATAATAAAGAACAATATTATATATATTCTCTCTTTTTTTTTTGTTTTTACAATATTAATTAATAAATCGAAGAAAAAAATATATCTATACATCATGAGTGAAAGCTTTGTTACTTCTTTAGAAGAAGTTTTAAAACTTGCAGTTGTTCCAGATACTGCTACTGTCAAGAAGGCCAGTGCTAGATTATCAAAGGAATTCTACACAAATGTTGATAGTTTACCTGCTATGATACATATTTTACAAAATCATAGTAATAATGAAATTAGACAATTGGCTGCTATTGAAGCTAGAAAATTAGTGGTTCAACATTGGGATAGCATTGATAATAATACTAAATCTAGTTTAAGAAGCTCTATGTTGGAAATTACCTTAAATGGTAAAGTTCCTAAATTATTTTCTCATCAATGTGCTAGAGTTGTTGCCACTATTGGAGAAAAAGATCTTGATAAAAATGCATGGCCTGAACTTTTAGATATTTTAGCTAGAAATTCAAGTAGTGAAGATCTTAATGTTAGAGAATCTTCTGTTTATATTACCCTTGCATTATTAGAAACTTATAATGAACAATTAGTTAACCATGCTGGTGATTTTATAGAATTGTTTTCAAAGACTATAAATGATCCACAATCTTTGGACATTAGAGTTAACTCTTTATTAGCTTTATCTATTGCTGGTGCTTACTTAGAGGAACAAGAAACTATGAATCTTGCATTGGCTGAAAAATTCAAAAATCTTATTAACCCAATGATTGATGTTTTGAAAGCTGTTATCGAAGCTGATGATTTACCAAGTGCTAGACAAGTATTTGGTACTTTCCAAGAATTTGCATTTTATGATGCTAGATTAATTGGTGATAATATTCTTGTTTTAATTAAGGTTTTTCTTGAAATTGCTTTAACTCCAAACTTAGATGAAGAATACCAATCTATGTCTTTACAATTTTTCATTAGACTTATTTCTTTGAAGAAAGCTAAGATTATTTCTAAGAAACTTGGTCCTGAATTAACTTTAGCTGCTCTTAAAATTGCCTCTGGTGAAGTTGATGATGATAATGAATTAAATAATGAAGACGTTGAAAATGAAAATGAAGAAAATACCCCAGTCTCATTAGCTTTGAGATTATTAACTGAATTATCTAATCAATTACCTCCTTCTCAAGTTATTACTCCAATCATTAACCAATTACAATCTTTAATCGAATCTTCTAATCCATATGAAAGAAGAGCTGGTTTATTATCTGTCAGTTGTGTTGCGTCTGGTGCGCCTGATTTCGTCACTGTTTACTTGCCTAAATTAATTCCAGTCTTCATTACTGGTTTGAAAGATTCCAACGCTGTTGTTAAAATTGCTGCATTAAAGACTATTAGTGAATTAACCGGTGAATTGCAAAATACTTTAGCTGAATATTACGAATCTTTATTACCTTTGATTATTGATATCATTGAGTCTGCTACTAACGTTATGATTTATAAATACGGTACCTATGCCTTAGATGGTATTATTGAATACATGGATCATGATGCTATTGGACAATACTTGGAGCCATTAATGAACAAATTATTCCAAATGTTAGAAACTTCAAACTCTGCTACTTTGAAAACTGCTGTGGTTTCTGCTATTGGTTCTACTGCCTTTGCCGCTGGTAAAAAATTTATTCCATATTTTGATAATTCTTTAAAATTTTTAGAACCTTTGATTCATGTTACTGAATCTACTGAGGGTTTATCTGAAGATGAAATTGAATTAAAAGCTTCTACTTTCGAAAACATTTCTACTATGGCTAGAGCTGTTGGTGCTGAACCTTTTAGTAAATTTGCTGAGCCATTGATTGACTCTGCTTATATATGTATTAACTCTGATGCTCCAAGATTAAGAGAATCTGGTTTTGCATTTATCACTAATATGGCTAAAGTTTATGGTGAAGCCTTCAGTCCTTTCTTACCTAAATTAGTTCCTGCTATTATTGAATGTTTGAAACAGGATGAATTTCAAATAAATTTCAATGAAGAAGACGAAGATGAAGATGGTGCATTTGATTTCAATGCAGATGATTTTGGTGACAATATTGGTTTCCATACTGGTATCACTATGGAAAAGGAAATTGCATCTATTGCCTTGGCTGAATTAGCAGAAGCTACTAAAAATAATTTCAGTGAGTACGTTGAGCAATCTGTTGAAATCTTATTAGATCAAATTGATAACGCAATCTCTGATTCTTCTAACTCTATTATCACTATTTGGAAAATTATTATTTCATTATACAAGAACAATGTTAAGACTGCTGCTCCGGTTGGTGCTGTTGCAGATTCTTATGTGCCTGATGAGTTACTATCAATCATTAAATTGATTAGAACTAAATGTATTGAAGTCTTGCCAGGTGAATTAGATATTGTCTACGTTAATAGTATTTTAGAAAATTTCAGTACTGCCTTCAAAGAAATAGGTGCTATTGCTATTATGGATCATGGCGATTCTTCTAGTTTAGAAAAATTATGTATTGAAATTATGAGAATCTTGAAAAACGAACATGAATGTTTAGTGTTAAGTAATGAAGGTGACGAAAAAGAAGATGAAGTTGAAGCCTCGGAAACTGAGATTGTTCTTTTTGATTCTTCTTTAGAAGTTTTAGTTGGTTTATCCAATGCTTTAGGTAATGATTTCAATAGAATCTTTGCTTCATTTAAAGATATTATTTTTAAAAACTTTTCTAACCCATCCAAAAGTAAAAGATCCTCTGCTGTTGGTGCTTTATCTGATATTGCCGAAGGGTTGAAAGAACACAATGAATACTTTGAAGAAATGTTAGCTCACTTCATCAAAACTTTAAGTGAAGATACATCTCTTGATGCTAGATCTAATGCAGCCTATGGTATTGGTGTTGTTATTTTCAACTCTCCAAAAGATGTTTCTACTGGTTATCCGACAATTTTAGCTTCATTGTCGAAATTGCTAAACACTGCTAATAAAGAACAAAGAGACATTGATGATGATGAATCTCAAGATGTTATTGATAGATCATATAGTAACGCATGTGGTTGTGTTGCTAGAATGGCTTTGAAAAACAGTGATGCTGTTCCATTAGAGCAAATTCTCCCTGTCTTATTTTCCCATTTGCCATTAAAAGCTTCTTATGAAGAAAACACTCCAATCTTTAACTTGATTATAAACTTATACCAGACTAAAGAATCTGTTATTCAACCATACACTGAGAAGATTGTGAATATGTTTTCTGAAGTTTTCAAAAAGGATCAAGAACGTGAAAAATTAGAAAAAGAATCTACTTTAGGTAGAGAGCAAAATATTGATAGTTTAAAAAGATTCCCAATAGAGGGTTTGAAAGAACAAGTCATTGAACTTTTGAAATATATTAATAATAAAAACAATTGCATTGTTGCTAAAGATGCCTTTTTAGCTTCGATCATCGCTTAAACTTAACTCTTACATTATTATTTTTATTCATAAAGCATCATAATCATCATTATTATTACTCTACTTTAATCTAGCTTTATTTATTTTATTTATTTTATTTATTTTATTTATTTTATTTATTTTATTTATTTTATTTATTTTATTTATTTTATTTATTTTATTTATTTTATTTATTTTATTTATTTTATTTATTTTATTTATTTTATTTATTTTATTCTTACATACATATTTATTTATTACTATTGCTACTTGTGTAAGTTGTTGTTTTGGTATTAAAATTTCATATTTATTTATTTGTTTATTATTTATTATACACATAATTACCAACCAAATCTTAATTGGGAAGCTGTGAATACAGGCGGCTTCCAAATTAATTTATTACCATCAAGAATATGTCTTTTCTTTTTCTGTAACTTTTCATAATGTTTTAAAGCATCATCAGTTAAAATAATAATATGTTGACCTTTATAATATCTCAACATTTTAGAATTTTGTAAAGTATGTAAAATATCAGTGGTTGTCATAGAAGATAATGAACTAATTTCATCAATAGTGATACTCTTTTCACTACGCTCTACCAAGTACGTTATTATAGTATCATACCAATAAGATCTATATGATAATAGCCCAAGATCCGATAAAGGTTTTTCCGGTGATCCAGCCTTGTGCTCCTTTTTCGATAATTCATAAGAAAATTGAATTAATAATTTCCCAAACCCATTACGTTGATAGCAAGGTAGCGTTAAAATACATGCCACATTATAATTTTCCATGCTTTCCTTTTCTTTAGAAAAATACCCAACCAAATGATGTCCTAAATCATCTCTATAAGTCATGACATAAAATAAAAATGGATCAACATCATAATATAAAGTTTTATGATCTAAAAATAATTTTGATAATAAGCATAAATTACGACACCAAGTTCTTTGCTTTTTACCATCAATTTCAAAAAATGATACTTTCTCATCTCTATAAATTTCATTTCCTGGTGGATGTCTTAAAGTTGACTTCTTGCGAAATCTTTCAAATTTCTTTTTAGATCCAAAATAATTTAATGAAAAATCACAAATGTATATTTCTTCATCTTCAGTTAATTCTACTGGATATGGTGAGAAATACCATGGTTCAACCACATGCTCACCAATAATCACTTTTGATAAATTACGCACTTTGGCGACTTCTAAATGATTTTGCATCATAGATCCACCACTTCTCAATTTTTTCAATTCTTCATCTCTTGATAATTCATCAACAGCATTCACGTTTTTCTGAACATGCAAATTATCTAAATCCATAACATCTGTAGTTGGAGTTGTGGGAGTGCTAGGAGTGGTAGTAGCCGTAGAAACGCCTGCTTTACGCTTCTTTTTATTATTAGGCCCAGAGTGTTTACGACTACCCTTTTTCGATTTGGAATGATTATCATCTTCTGGATTTTCAATTTTTGGCCATGTTATGGGCATATCTAAATTCACTCTATCAGAAGAAGCCCATTCATCCAATCTTTTATTATAGTTTTTAAAATGTACATAAAATTGTAATTTTTGACGTCTAGTTATTTTAGAAATAATTTCAGCTTCAATGTATTTTTGTTCTTTAGTTTCAAATACAAACACTTTACAACCAATAACTAATTCATTTAATTTTTTCAATCTCGCTATTTCTTCATATTTATCTTTATCTTCTTCTTTATCTTTCAAACCTTCCATTATTTGCTGTTTCATATCCTTATTATCTTCATTTTCTTTCTCTTCAGTAGTATTAGCATCTTTTTCTTGATCATTTTCAGACTCTTCATGGTTTGCCACGCCACTTACTTTCTCTTGTTGCGATTCAGGATCTATGCTTTTGTCCTCTTTAAGCTTATCATCTTTTTCTATTGGTTCTTTACCGTTATCTTCCTGGCTCATAGTAGGCTATATATAGCTTGAGTGTTATTGAAAAAGGTTTATTTTATAATTTATAAAAGTATCCTTTATTCCCCTAAGTACCGAAAACTAAAAATAAAAAAAATTTTTGTTTTGATTTGCTATTTTTTCATCTTCGTTTCATCTGATTTGTTTTTGATGCCATTTATGTCCAGTTTATATTAAACGCGCTACTTCAGCATTTACAGATTTATAGAGTATTAGAATAGAATACTGTTTTCATAATGATGGTTAATTTTTCTTTATAACTTATAAATAAAATTACTTGAATTTCGCTAGTAAAATAATTTAAATAGTTTGTTAAGCATATGATTATTAATCTTTTTCAGTTTTCTAATATGCTTTAAGTTAACTTTTAATAAACTATCTTACTTCTTTATTGTCAAATTGGCACAATAACCACGTTTAAATGATCTGGACAAAAAAGGCTATTAGATTGATAAATAAATTGAATTGTTATCAAACTATCTGGAACACATATAAATTATTGAAATTTTTAAAGTGAAAATTCAAAGTATGTTATATGGACACTATAGTGTGAATAAAATAAATCAGCGTGCGCCCATCGGAACGGACTATCCACTTTTTTTTTCTTTTTTAGGGAAAAAAACACCAAATCAAATAGAAAGAAAGAAAAACTGAAAATTGAAATTGTTTCATTATTCTCGTTGTCATCTTATTTTTAATTGTTTAACTTCAATATATTCAAACAAATATTAAATATTGAACATAGACAGTTAAAAAATGGCTGATAAATCTACTAATTATAATATACAAGGGTACAATTTTGTTACTCTTCTAAAACGGTAAGTTCTTTTTTTCTTTCTTTTTTTTTTCTTCTGGTTTTCTGGCAAGTATTATAATTGCAAACATCTAAATTCGCTTAAATAATCTTCCATAACTAACCTATCTTAATTTATATAGTTTAGAAGCTGCTACTTCTAGGTTAGAAGATATTACTATTTTTCAAGATTCTGTGCCTGTAGAAGGTAGAGAAATTGTAAAAGGTACTGCGCCAGCATCTAAAGATGTTCCACCAGTTATACCTGCTATTAAACTGACTCCTGAACCAATTATTGTTGATGATCCAGAATTAGTTACTGGATTTCAAACTTTCATTAATAATTATGTCACTCCATTTGTTAAATCCTCACTAGAGATTGACCCGGATGTTGGTAAACTCGCTGAAATAATTGCTAAAGCGTTCCATGAAGAAAAAATATTACTTTCAGTTGTCGCTATTAGTAAGAAATATCAAAAGCAAGAGCAACTTCTTACATTGTTGAGTCCAATTCAAACTGAAATGAAGAAAGTAATTGATTTCAAAGAAACTTATCGTGGAAAGTTTCCTAATCATGTCAATTCATTGAATGAATTTGTCCCTGTTTTAGGTTGGGTTGTAGTTGAATGTTTGGGTGGTAATAACAAGCCAATTATATCTTACATTTCTGAATATAATGATTCCATCAAATTCTGGTCAAATAGAGTTATGAAAGAATTTAAAGACACTGACCCAAAACATGTCAACTGGACTAAACAATTACTTGAAATCTCCAAAGGTTTAATCGATTATGTTAATGAATATCATTCGTTAGGTTTAGCATGGAATAACAAGGACGGTTTACCATTTGATGATGCAGTTAAAAGGGTTGCATCTGCTTCTTCTACTTCTACTCCTGCTCCTGTTAAAGGTGGTCCTTCTTCTTCTGCTCCTCCCCCTCCTCCTCCTCCTCCTCCTCCTCCTCCTCCTCAATCTGTTTTTGAAATTGATGGTAAATCTGCTAAGGCTGAACCTGCTGCTGGTGATATGGCTGCTGTTTTTTCTGATTTGAACAAAGGTGTTGATATTGTCAAGACTTTGAAGAAAGTTGATAAATCAAAGCCATTGCCACCAGCTAAGAGACATGTTCCAAAGCCACCAAAGAAACCTTCTGCTTTATCATCAAACAAAGTTGCTACTGCTGCGCCAGTAGCTAAAAAGAGTCCACCAAAGAAAGAATTAGTTGATTCTAAATGGCTTATTGAAAATTTTGAAGATAATCATGATATTGTTATTGATGGTGAAATGAATCAATCTATTTTCATTGGAAAATGTAACAATTCAACTATAAAGATCAATGGTAAAGTTAATGCTATCACTATTACTGATTGCTCCAAAATTGGTGTTGTTGTAGGATCATTAATCTCGGGTATTGATGTTATCAAGACAAGAAAATTCCAATTACAGCCTTTAGGATTTGTACCATTATTAAATATTGATCAAAGTCATGATGGTGAAATTTATTTAAATAAAGATACGTTAGACATTCAATTATTTACTAGTCAATCTACTAGTTTGAATGTCTATGCTCCAGATCCAGAGGACACTACTGGTGATGGTGATCTTTCTGAAACTCCACTTGCCGAACAATTTATCCATACTTTTGATAAGAAGAGTGGTAAATTTATTTCTTCAGTTGTTGAAAGTGCCGGTTAAAACAAAAATATCATGGAATATTTTCTTGGTGATGATATATATCATATATATTTTTTTAATAAAATAAAGGGTTTCACTTGAATACACTTAATATTTGATAATTAATGTAAATTTCAGTTAATTGATTTAATAATACCATTGGGTTGGATCTTTTTCCATTGAAAAATTAAGACTGAGGAAAAAAAAAAGAAATGACTGAAAAACTGGAAGAAATAAAAATTTTAAAATAATATTTCAAATCGATATTCATTTTGTTATAGTGTGTGTATGGTCAATTTAGAAACAATAAAAAACATCATTTTCAAATTAAGTAATTTATTCAAATGATATAATTGATATTACGTAATATTACTATTGATATTAAAGATAAGAAAAATATTTTAATAAAAGAATATTCGAATCTCAATGAAGTTTGCAAATTGTAATCGATTCTTATTCTCTATTCATCAACTTAAACTATAAGGCATAGACATAATTTAAGGAAAAAAAAACCTAGAAACATAAAAAAACATAAACTCAAATACACAAGAAAGAATTTATTATATACAATCGATCAATTTAACTTTAATTCAAATTATAATATTATACTATAAGAAAAAAGAAATATGGCAAATAGAAGTATCTTATTTTCTATTCAAAATGGATCAACCAGCCTTGATGATTTTTTAACAGCAACAAAAAAATCATTTAGTGATTCTAGCACTACTACTGAAGTTATAGACGAAGTTAAAGTCAAAGATGATGCAACCAACCAAGACTTGGATGATAATCAAAACGAAGACATAGACGAAGACGAAGTTCATTCAAATGCTAGCCATGATCATGAGAATACTAAGCGTGATCTTCCGGAATATGCATGTGCTTACTGTGGTGTTCATGATCCTAATTCTGCTTCTCAGTGTAATATTTGTAAGAAATGGTTCTGTAATACTAAAGGCAAGCATTCTTCTTCTTCTCATGTTGTCACTCATTTAGTACTTTCTCGTCATAATTCTATTCATATCCATGAAAGTTCAAGCATCGGTGGCGATACCTTAGAATGTTACAATTGTGGTAACAAAAATATTTTCATTTTAGGTTATTGTGCAGCGACCTCTGATAATGTTGTTGTTGTTCTTTGTCGTCTTCCTTGTGCTCAAGTTAAAAATTCTAACTGGGATACTAAAAATTGGCAAGCACTTATCGATAATCGTCAATTACTTAATTGGCTTGCACCTCCTCCTGAAGAAGATTCAGATGCGTTCATTGATAGTACACAAATCACCAAAGCTCAAATTATGCAACTTGAGGCCCATTGGAGAGTTAATCATGATACTACTCTTTCTGATATTATCAAACCTGAAGAAGAAGAAGTTTCCCCGGCGCTTACTAGATATAACGATGGATATGAATACCAGTATACTTTAGCACCATTAATTAATCTTGAAGCTGAATATGATAAACATTTAAAAGAATCTCAATCTTTAGAACATATTTCAATTAAATGGTCCCTCTCTTTAAATAAACGTCATTTAGCTTCATTTGCCCTTTCCACTTTTGAAAGTTCTGAATTGAAAATTGCTGTTGGTGAAGAAATGATTCTTAGATATGCAGGAAATGATTCTGAGCCTTGGGAATGTCATGGGTTCATTATTAAGTTACCTAATTCTTACACTAAGGAATTCACTGTTGAATTAGTTCGTAATAAAGAGACTGTTCCCACTAATTGTGAAACTGACTTCACTGTTGAATTTGTTTGGAAAGGTATTATTTACAAAAGAATGCAAAATGCGTTAACTAGATTTGCTGTGAAAAAAGATGTCATGTCTCCATTTCTTCATAATAAAATCCTTGGTCATGAACTAACTGAAACTGCTATTAATTTTGTATCTTTGGCTAGTAAACATCCAAATCATTTTCCAACTAACCGTAATGGCACTAAAGACTATTCTGTTGCTGGTCTCGCTAAGCTTAATGACTCCCAAGCTAAGGCTGTTGAAAATGCCCTCCATTCTCCTTTAACTTTAATTCAAGGTCCTCCTGGTACAGGTAAAACTGTTACTACCGCAACAATAGTTTATCATTTGTCCTCATTAGCTAAAATTGATAAAACTGAAAATGGTAATAAATGTTCCAAAAAAGATAAAAGTAAACGTAAATCTAAGAAAAATAGGAAAAATCCTCATAATGCTACCACTAAAATTTTAGTGTGTGCTCCTTCTAATATTGCTGTTGATCATCTTGCTTCTAAAATTAGTCAGACTGGCCTTAAAGTTATCAGAATTACTGCAAAGAGTCGTGAGGATGTTGAGACTGATGTCAATGAGCTTTCGTTACATCAGCTTGTTCGTGCAAAGGCTAGTTCGCAATTGAAAAAACTTATTAAATTAAGAGATGAAATCGGTGAACTTTCCAACGAAGATGCTGCTAAATTCCGTAAATTGAGCTCTAATTGTGAGCGTAATTTACTTGACGAATGTGATGTTGTATGTAGTACTTGTGGTGGTGCTGGTGATGCAAGATTAAAAGAGTATGATTTTGATATTGTTCTTATTGATGAATCTACTCAAGCTTCTGAGCCTGAATGTTTAATTCCTATTATTAAAGGTGCCAAACAAATGGTACTTATTGGTGATCATCAACAGTTAGGTCCTGTTATTCTTGATAAGAAAGCAGCTAATGCTGGTTTGACTCAATCATTGTTTGAGAGATTAATTGTTTTAGGTAATAAGCCAATTAGATTAGAAGTTCAATACCGTATGAATCCTTGTCTTTCTGAATTCCCAAGTAATATGTTTTATGAAGGCTCTTTACAAAATGGTGTTACTATCGAAGATCGTATTAAACTTAATTCATTCCCTTGGCCAATTAAAGGTACTCCAATGATGTTTTGGACTAATTACGGTAAAGAAGAATTAGCTGGAAGTGGTACATCATATATTAACAGAGTTGAAGCCATGAATTGTGAAAAAATTATTAGTAGATTTTTTCATGTGGGTATTAAGCCTGAGCAAATTGGTGTTATTACTCCATATGAAGGGCAACGTAGTTATTTAACTCAATATTTAGCATTAAATGGGTCTTTAGATAAGAAGATTTATAATTATGATGATGTTGAAATTGCCTCCGTGGATGCTTTCCAGGGTAGAGAAAAAGATTTTATTATTTTATCTTGTGTCCGTGCTAATGATGAAAGATCTATTGGTTTCCTTAGAGATCCAAGGCGTTTAAATGTGGCATTAACCAGAGCTAAATATGGTCTTGTTGTCATTGGTAACCCAAGATCTTTATCTAAGAATCCTTTATGGAATCATGTATTAATTCATTTCAGAGAAAGAGGTTGTTTAGTCGAAGGTCCATTAGACAATTTACAAATTTCAGCTATTCAGCTTAATAAACCAATTAGAAATTTCTCTGTGTCTAATTCTCTTGATCCTACCAGTAAGGATTCTAAAAGACGTAATGGTAGAAATTATGAAAATAGCTCATTATCAAAGGCAGAAATCACTTCTGTTACTAACCAAATTAATAATTTTAATATTAATGTTCCAGGTGGTAATAATTTTGATGCTTCAATTCCATTACCTATGTTTGCCACTAGTTTATTTGGTTCCGGTCAAAACTTATTTGGTAGCAATGCCGGTGGATTTGGCTTTGGTCCAAATGATTTTAATAACTGGAATAATTCTCAGAATTCTGTATGGCCTCTGTTAACTGAAAATAATAAACCCTCTAATAATGAATCCACTACTACTACTGTTGAATCTGCTGCTCAAGCTGCTGTTGATGTCGATGATAATAAATTTCATAAAAATCCTGCTTTAATTAGTTCTACTTACAGTAGCAAATTAAGTGCATGGTGAAATAAATATCAATAAAATTATTACATATAAATACATATCCATATTATATACGAAAAATAAATACCTTTTTTTACTCTTTCTCTATTTCTGCATTTATTTGATTTATTAATACTATTTTTATTGAAAAAAGAATACTTCTATATGCAATATCTATTTATTAGCTTGGCTGATAGCTTTAGCTTTGACATAATCACATGCTTTACTATCTTCCATTTTTTCTTCAAATGATAGCCATTTAGTGAAAAAGAATTTCTTCTGCTTATTAGATAATTTCTTTTCTAATAATCTTTCAAATAATTTCTCGACTTTTTCTTTTTCATTTAATTTAATTTCTTGATCAATGTAAACATTCCAGAGATCAATTCTCTTTGGAGCATCAGAGACTAAACCTTCAAATAAGGATCTTCCTTGTTCTGCATCACCAATCTTGAACTCCATTTGAGCAAATTTCTTTACAATTTCAATATGTTCATTTTTTGGTAAAGAAAGTAACGATCTGGCTAATAGTTCTCTAGCTGAGTCTTTATTATTATTTTCAAGATAGAATTTACCGAAGTTAATCCATACAGAAATTTCAGTATTAAATTTCTTAATCATAACTTTGAATAATCTTTCGGCTTCGTCCTTCTTGTTAGATATTATGTAAATACCAGCCATTTTTTGATGCATGATTAAAGAATCCATATACTGACATGATTTCTTGAATGTATCTTCTAAAGTTTCTGGAGTACCAAATGTATTTTCCAAATTGAGTAAAGCAATCCAAATATTAAGTTTTTCTTGTTCTTCACGGTAGCTAATACTCTTCAAAGCACGTTGACCGATTTCTCTAGCCTTGTCAATTTCACTTAATTGTAAAAGCATAGACATGTAACTGACCCATAAGACTGAAGAGTTTGGATCACCGATTAACAATCTTTCAAAATCATTTACGGATTGTGGAGAATTTGTGTTCAAGTCAAAAGTTTTGTCTTCAGTTGAAGAATTAATCACTTTACTTTTAGACTTCTTCTTAAATTCAAATTCTCTGGAGTACTCATCTTCGTCTTCTTCGTCATCGTCTTCTTTAACTTGATCAAGAATACTAGCAGTCCAATCAAACCCATTAGTACTTAACCCGGTGGCGCTAGTGGACGTTGAACTTAATCCAGATGATTTCAAAAGACTCTCTTCATTATCTTCGTCTTCTTCATCTTCATCTTTTTCGCCATTATCTTTGCTGTTAACTTGCTCAAACACTTCAGCAGCAAGTTCATCATCGTCGCTACTATCGTTTTCATCTTCGTCATCACTGTTAGCTTTTTTCATTATAGTATCTTCTTCGTCTTCGTTATCATCATTATTCACGAAATATGATGCTTTCATACCTAAAGATAAATGTTTCTTTTCTTGGTCAATTTCTAAAATCTTAACTTTGACTTTATCACCTTCACCAAACAAAGAATTTAAATCAGTAATAGCGGTGCCATCAGAAATTTCACTCTTGTGACACAAACCAGAAATATTGTTAGTATTTTCGAGGGTGATAAAAACACCAAAATCAGTGACATTTCTGACAGTACCATCATAAATATCACCTTTGACTAATTCATCGAAAGTTTTAGATATCTTTAATTGGCCTTCAAGAAGTGATTTCTTCAAAGTCATTAATATTCTACCTTCCCCTTTAACAGCAGTTATACGACCTTTGACAACTTGGTTAACCTTAAAATATTTGTTCCAGTTTTTGAGATATTGGTCAGATAAATCAGAAACACGAACAAGGGCATATAAATGGGAATTAAGTGATACATAGACACCTTTATCATTAACATTCTTGACAAGTCCTCTGATGACATCACCAACTTTAATATCATCGACAGATTTTACTTCTTTATCAACAACTTCTGGCTCACCATCTTCGCCGTGTTTAATTAAATTATTACGTAAAGAAACGACAAAGCTTTTACCATGACTATCATGGCCAGTAATCTTGGCTCTGACAATATCACCTTTAGTGTATAATTTGCTCAATGGTTGGTCATAATCTATAGTAGCATCAGTAATGTAACAAAATCCAGTTTTCTTTCTGATAAGTTCAACAATTACAAAAGTTTTTTCAACAGCTCTTATTTTGGCCGGAACTGTTTCACCTATGATTAGTTTATATTTAGATACATCTTCACCAAATTCTTGGTTCTTATTCTTCTTCTTATTGGCATTGTCATTATCAATAGAAAGCAAAAATCTTTCTTTTTCTTCATCGGCTTTCAAAACATGACAAGCGATAGTTTGATGTTGTTTGAACTGACTAGAAAGATCTTGAGTAGTATTTTTCAATGCATATTTCTTAAGAATTAAGCCGACCAATTTACCCCCAAAACCAACGAAAAGACCTTTATCACTAATACTTCTAACGTAACCATGTAAAGTGGCATCTTGGTTAATTTTTTGGATATCCCTAAATTCAACTGGCAATACTTTGTTCTTAGCATCTGTGATCAAAGATTCCTTAGTGGTTAAGATTAACAATTGCGCTTTTCTATCTTTATCAAGGACTAAAGCTTCAAGAATATCACCGGCTTTTTTTGCCTTAAATAATTGACGATTCTTTTCATAGTTCAAATCAGATAATTGTGATGAATAAATAACGCCTACTAAGTTCTTGTTGTCTTTCAATCTAACCACTAAAGAATCTTTAGTAGTTTCTGTAACTTCAACCTCGATTATACTTCTTCCTACATGTAAAGATTTCAACTGACTAACATTGCCTTCACTAGTGTTACTATTATCAACACCACTTTTGCAACTCACGGTCATTCGATTAGTTTCTGGACTCACTTTTATAATTCTAACATTAATTGTGTGACCTAACTTCAAATAATCTTGTGGATTCTTAACAAAAGTCTCGCTGATTTCACTCTTTGGTAAGAAAGCTCTAACATTACCAAAGAAAGAAATTAAAGCACCCTTTGGAGTGATTGACTCTATAGTACCATTGGATCTGGTACCAACTTTAGCATTTTCATAATCTTTAATGAGTTTAATTTCACCACTATTTAAGTTAACTAAAGACTTTTTCAAAGTGACAAAAAGTTTTTTATTTTGTGAATTGAAGTTTAAAATCCTACCTTTAACTTTGGAACCAACTTTGAATTTATTTTCTGGATATACAAGTTTAATATCACTAATATGAGCAGCTGGAACGGAAGCAGTGAATAAATCAAAAAGTTTCAAGCTGATTCCTTTATTGCTGACTTTTTCGATGACACCGGTTACTAATTCCCCTAATGGTACGGACTCTGGTTTAATATATTTCTGTTCTAAAAGTTTAGGTTCCATAGTCAAAACAAATAAGTTATCAATTTTAGAGAATCCTAAAACTTTAGCTTTATGTGTAGATCCGTTATAATAAGTTAATGATATACTAGATTTTGGAGGAAGTCTTGATACATGTACTTGACCTAATAAATCACCAGAACCCAAAGTGGCATAAAGAAATTGGCCATCGTAAGCTTTAATTTTAACAGAATCAAACTGGAATCCAACAGGAAATGCATCTAAAGGATTGGTAGTTTTAGATTCAGCTTCTAAAATCGGATTCATAATTGAAGGTGAGATATTTAAAATAATTTTCTTTTCAGCATTAGCAACAATTGTAGCCATTACTTTAGCCTTAATTTCATTACCAACTTGGAATTTACTTTTAAGGGTCTTTTCATCATAAACATTCAAACTTGGTAAAGTTAAAGATGCATTCACAGCACCAAACACTTTGCAAGATATTCCATGGGTTGAAACTTCGTTAACAATTGCAGGGACAATATTACCAGGAACAATAGCATCGGTAGATGTGATTTTAGCTACTGATGTTGGCTTGTTCTTTGGGCCTAAAGATCTAAATTTTAAGTTTACCACTCTGGTATTCTTTGGAGTCTTATCTATAGTTAAAAGAAAAATGCTACCTTCAATTACAGTATCGCTATTGTAACCATTGGATGATAATTCTTTTTTGGAAAGGAACCCATTAATTTCATGTTTGCCTATATTCAATATTAAACCATGGTCTTCTAAACTCTTAACAGAAGCTTGGATAGTTTGACCAGAGACTAAATCATCTTCTTCTAAAGGATCGTTGACTAATGCAGGTTCAAGTGATAATTCGATTGATTTGTGATTCTTAAGAAGTTTTTTACCACCTGTGGCTGGTTTTTGTGGTTCCACTACTAACGCTCTAAGAAATTGACCAACGTGGACTAATTTATGAATATCTGGGAAGCTTTTATTCTCACCTTTAATGAGACCACTAATACTTTCTTCAGAATCAGAATCGGAGCTTCCTTCGTCTTCGTCTTCGTCATCAGATGCTTCGTAATCAGCTATCTGTTGAGAGACTTCACTGGAAATATTTGATATTGGAACATATCCCATAAGATTATCTGGTAACGCAAGCATAATTCTCATCTTGGAAATAGAAACAACTTGGCCAAGAACAAAAGATCCTGGAGTCAAATTCTTGAAATTTAAATGATCAACGATGATTTTATCATTATCAGGTTTACCACTATCATCATCATTAGTATCCTTTGATTTACTATACGACTTCTTAGAAGTTTTCTTTCTCTTAACTTGTGGCTCACTACCATCGTTGGCCTTTGCATTTTGTTTAGACTCGAATAAGACATCTCTAGCAGCTTCATTAGCAACTTCTTTTAACTCTAATGCTGATAATACTGAAGCACCACCTCTTGGGAAAGAAATTTCGCTACTGGATGAAAGTAATGAAGATTTTTTCTCTGGGTCAGTGTCTGTAAGCTTTCTCTTTTGAACAACCATTGTTAGAGATATATGTTTTATTATTATTAGACTTAAAGATCTAATATAATAGCTATTATAGAGAAAAGAAGAATTTTCACAAAAAAAAAATTTTAAAAAAATTTTTTTTTCTTTGAAATTTTTTTATTTAAAGTTTTTTGATTCGATGTATAAATGTTGTGATATATGCAGTATATTTATTATATTAATATTGATAATCTAAACCACATTTCTATATTTATTGTAGATTGTACTCCTCGATGGTAAACTTTAACATATATATGTTTTCTTTAACAATATTTATATTTACAATTTATGTTGTCTTTCTAAAATCTTTTGTTATTTGTTGCTTTCCATATATCTTTGAAAACTAATATTTGATTGATTGTTATCATTAACAGAAAATCTTTACTGTTGAAGGACATTATAATTCAAAAATAAGAGGTTTAATTTTACCATATTTGAAATATTATTTTCTGATATTGAAATTGGTTGTCTCCTCCCCCAGTGTCTCACACAAATTTGGAATTTTTGAAAACGAGAAATCATCAATTGTTTTATTTCAGTACTAAGTCACTTCGGTAATGTGTAACAATTTTCTTCTCACCATGTTTAATAAAAAAAAAACTGCAAAAAAAAAACTGCAAATATTTGCAAAAAATTTACTCCGCGACGGGGAATTGAACCCCGGTCTACCATGCGACAAACGGTGATTCTAGCCACTAAACTATCACGGATAATCTTTAGAGTTTGTAACAGAGCTACCTACATGTGTGTTAAAGATTATTTTATAGACAACGTGGTTGACAGCATATATATGTATTTGTGAGAATCCCGTGAATTCTCATATAAATAAAAAACCATTTACACGTGACTTAAATAAAACCGACTTATCCTACATACAATGAAATTACAACATGAATATCAAATCAAATCATTATAAATCAAATCAAGATAACAGGAAACAATCAATATCAATATCATTATCAATATCGTCGTAAGTCAAACAAAAGCACGGCAACACATTCAAACTAAATATCATCAGAGGCATTTAAAGTATCAAGTCAGCCATAGTAACTACTCTTTTATCTGATATAAATCAGAATAAAATTTTTATCTAAACTTTTATAATTACGGCAAACTGAATATTTAATGCAAAATAACCTACTTATAATATTAAAGACTACGTCTCCATATATATTATATTTATTTAGTTTATTTAGATAGAGGTGGAAGTGTTGTAACCTGCTGGTCACAATATGAGTAATCAATATAAGTTATCAATATGAATGAATGTCGTAACCTGAGGGACACAATATGAATAATCAATATAAGAATAATAACTTATAAGAATCTACTAAAAAGAACATAAACGTGGAAACCTACATTGATTGAAGATAAATTAAAATAGAACCTACAACAGAAAGTCGAATATAAATATGATTGATTTCAAACATATCTTAATTCATTTTATTCAATTCTATTTTTACTTATTTTATATAGATAGAGATATATAAAGAAATATTTATAGAAGAATACTAATAACTAACTACATAATATCTAATACATTTTATTTCATTTCTAAAAAATTTATCTAATTAAACTTAACCTGTTTGTTAAACAAAATAAGAGTATAACAATACTAGTTTGTTAAACAAACAACCCTATAACAACAGGAAGTAACCAGAAAATAGGAAAGATAACGTGGTCAGTAATTCAAAATAAGTTTAAATGGTTACATAGTTTTAAACAATATTGAGTATATATTCTTAATTCGTAATGATTCTATAGTCTCTTCTATAATCTTAATTTATTATTTATTCACTTTATTAAGAAATCAGCAATATTTATTTTTACTTTTTGTCGTAACCTGCTGGCGACAGTATTATATTATTATATAAATAAGATTGCAAATAACAGTTTTGGGCAACTAGTCTCGGAAACACTACTTTTCACGTGAATTGTACATGATTTTTTTTTTTTTTTTTTTCCTTTTTTTTGAGCTCATCGAAAATTTTTTTTTTGTTAATATGAAAATTTTTGAGATCTACATCAATAATTAGTTATTCTCAAATATATAAATGAATAAATAAGATATACTATGTATATGGCACATAAAGATGTTCACACTAAAATGCACAAATATTTATCTATATTGCTATTCAAGAGTTATAACGAGGAGTATTCACAAAGCGATAATTCTAAATGCAGGCCTCAAGCATAGATTGGATTACATAAGTAAGTATGGTGTTGAATATCAAGATAAACAAAAGATACAAGCTAACGTTGTTAAAAAGAAGAAGAAACAGGAATTAAATGCTCTCAAACCATATCTGAAACAAAAATATGACTATTTAGTTAAAAAGGCTACCAATGGAGAAGATGTGAGTTTGAGCATGCATAATCAAGATATTCATCCACAAATCATTCCATTATTAAGAAGTTCTAATAGAAGAATGTTATATAATTACTTAGGGACCAGTGGTCAACAGTTAAAGGATTCCTATGTTGTTGAAAAAGATGTCCTTAAATTTCTTGAAAAAGGTCATGATAGTAAAGCAATATTACTTTGTAAGATGGCAGGGAATGAGGGAGTGGTTGGTATGAATCATATCATGAAATATCAATTGGAAAATAACCGTAGTGCGGTTGCATTAAAGCTACTTAATTGGAGGAAAAAATGGAATATACCATGCAATGAGCATACTTATAATATACTTTTCAGTGGGTTTTCCTCTAATCACAATGATGGTTTATCGCGGAATCAAATCACTCAACTTTATAATATTTATAAATCTATCGAACCAAAGAATAAAGAGTTGCATAACAAATCTATTAATAGTTTCCAATTTTCAAGATTACATATTAACTCAGCTTTGGCAGCATTAATGAACACTTCAAAGGAAAATCAAGATTTAGCCTGGCAGGTATTTGATCAGTTACCTGTAAATGGTCCGCATTCTCCTGATAGTGTCACTTTTACTGTTATGCTTAATGGTTTAAGAAATATTTATGATAAAAGTTACATTTCCACTAAATTTGACGAAATATGGAAAAGACTTCTTGATAAACTTCTAGATAACTCAAAAATTAAAGCTAACACTATAAAGTTTAAAGTAGATATCAAACTTATATCAGCATTAGTATCTTCTGTTAGTAAATTGAATGATAAAGATAACTTAAGAAAAATTGAAGTTTACAATTTAACAAGATTTTGGTTCAACCTTAGCAATTATGGAATAGATTCTTTAATATTAGGAGGAGAAAAAAATGTATTACGGGCGAAACGATCAGATTATGGTAAAACCAATAATAATATTGGTAAGCCTACTCGAAAATTACTTTCATCAATAATAACTCTTTCTAGTTCTATGAAAGGTATTGATGGGAATGAAATATTCAAGTCAATTATTAAAAGTAACCCAAAATCACTTGATACTTTCATGTTAAAACAAAGAATTTACGAAATAATTAAAAATAATCCTATTAATACAGTTGGTGATGATTTGGGTAGAGAAATTTGTGAAATATTTGATTTGTTCTCATTAAATAAAGACACAATTGCTTTCAGATATGAACTATTTAATGAAATTGGTGGATTTTTGTATTCAAAAATGTACAAAGCTTATGGTGATCAACTATTCTATTTAAACAAACAGTTATATAATAGCAAACGTCAATTAACAAAAACACAGAAAGAAGAGAAATTAAAAGAAAATTTGAGGATTATGAAGGCTGTGAATGATGTTAGTTCATTGAGGGTTTTCAAGAATTGTGAATTATCTTTACAAGAAAATATTGAGATTGGTCATCAATATATACATTCCCTTTTTAACCTTGAAGTTCCAGCAAAAGAATCTATTACAGTTTTAATCAAAGGCCTTTCGGTTCTTAATGAAAATTCAATTGATGAATTATTAAGCGAACAGACAATAAAACAAAAACAAACAATTATGGTTTTCAAAACAATTAGACTTCTTATGTTGAATATCGTAAAGATTTGTCAATCAAATATTCAACTATTAGAAGAAACTGATTCAAAAAATTCCACAGGAAGATTATTAATGCGAATAAAGAAAAATATTGTTTCGTCTGTACATATTATAGAAACCCTTGTTAAATAAATTTAAACAATAAATAATAATTTAGAATCTAAATTAATTATTCTCTATAATAATAATATAATATCCGTCGTATTGGTATGAAAAGATAATATTTCAAAACTTTGGTATGAAGAATTAAGAAAAAAAATTTTGAGAAAAATTTTTTTTCTCAAAATTTCCAGAAATCATGTCATTAGCTATAGCTATATATTAATGATCTTTGGCCATAATTACAGATAATATAGGATATGATATAAAATGGTCTTATCAATTTTAAAGAATAGAGTTAAGAAGAAGCTTTTAAATGAGAACAAAAAGTCATCAAATAAAGAAAATATTACTTCAAAAGGTAACAGTATTAATGAAAAGAATAATAAAGTGAATAAAAATGTTCAGTTAAAAAATAACGATGAAAATAAGAGCTATAAAAGTATTGATGAAAATGAGGTGGATAATTATGATAATGATGATGATGAAAGTATATTACGCAGAGAAGCAATTGAGCTAGGAGCTGATGAAGAAGATTTAAAATTATTAAAAGGAATTGATGATTCTAATAAATTCATTAAGGATTATGATGAAGGAATTGAAATATTAGAATTTGAGAATAATAATGATAAATCTAAAGATGTTGATAAAGATGATTTACAAAATTTTATGTCAAGTATTGGTTTAACTGGTAGTAGATTTAATGCTTTGGATGATGACTATGCATCCGAAGAACAAGAGTATGTTAAAGATAATAAAAAAAGAACTAAAAGCTCAACAAATAAAAATAGTAAGAAGAGTAAGAAGAATAAGAAGAATAAGAAGAATAAGAAAGAATTAATTAATTAATTAAATTTGTATATTATTAATAGTGTATTATATATATTTTTTAAATAGCAGTTATGCATGATATTTTTTCCTTTTTATTGAAAAAATATTGAAAATTTTTGAAAGGAAGAATTTAGAAAAATAATCTCTGTACCTAACTTTGGCGTTTTGTTTTGTTTTGTTATCTTATAAGAATATTTAAAGAGAAAGATATATATTTTACCAATAATGTTGTTCAAGCGATATTTTTTGACAACCAGTAATATTGAAAATCTTAAAAAGATATATTTAAAGGCACCTCCGTTTAATAATATTGAAGATGCAATAACACATTATTTACCAAATCAACCTGCAACAAAATATGAAGCCCAAGTTATTAAAAATGAAATCCTTAAAGCAAACTCAACAATAGAAAGAAATTCACAAGAAATCAGAAAGCAGAGGACTCAAAGGAGACCACTTAGATTTAAAAATGTCCAAGACTCAATAAGATATCTGACATTCATTAATCTGTTATATGAGCGGTATTTAAGATTCTTTAGACCAATGAGAGTAGTAGAGTTCACAATTGATGATCTAGAGGCCTATAATGAATTGTTTGATAGCTATTTAGCATTACCTCAACCAGTGGCCGACTATATTAAGCCTCAGCATTTAGAAGATTTATTATCAATATTTTTAAATATCAACTGTTTGGAAATTGTGAAGAATAAAAATTATCTAAAACGGAAACGATTAGATTTATTAATTAATAAATTCAAATTCATTTTAAATGATTTAATCAAAAGGGGAATACCATTGACTACCAAAGAGAAGAATCATTTATTATATTTGAAAAATACTTTAACTGACTCAGCAGTTCCACTCAAAAATAATGAACTTAACGTTGATGAGGATTTGGACAATGTTGATGATTCAACGCTCAATATTTTATTAAAAGTTGCAATCAAGCAAAATAACAATAAGAATTTTGCGAATATATTATATAAAATAATGAAACGTAATTTAATCCCTTATGATAGATATACATTATCAATGTTAATGAATTATTTTATTAAAAATTTAGAATTTAATGATTATAATTCATTATTAAATCAATTACTCACGAAAAAAAACTTTATCATTGATAATAACATAACCTCAACAATCTTAAACAATTTATTAGTTGCTAATGAAATTGATCTTGCGGAAATGATATATAAAGTTATTTATCAACAGCAGCAGCCTTACCACAATACTAAACCAGCTTCTAGGAATGATATTATAATCCTAGATTCATTAGTTAAAAATATTTCAGGCGATGATAATGGGAATTTAGTTGATGGCCAAAGCATTATATTATATAAGTTATCAATAACACATTATATGGTATCTATTTTCTTAAAATATTATGCTTCGAAGAACCCGCAAAGATTGGAGTTTAGCCAAATTAATGAAATGTTTCTTAAAGGTAATGAAAACTGGTTGAATAATATGGATTTTATTCAATTATTTAATCTTTTTATTATCAACTCAAATACCTGGAATAGTCAAGATTTGAAATATACAAGTCAATTACTTTTGAATTCTAATAATGTTCAGATCAATACTAGGCTTGTATCTAGATTAATTGATACTTACTCAAAATATATATCTGATAAATCAATTAATTATTTAGACAGCACAAAACGAAAATTCACTAATTATAATTTCACTCAAGTTGATTTCAAATTCTTGGTCAAAATATTAAATGATCTACTTTAATAGCCAATACACGATACATTAACGATTACCTCTATAATACCATATATACTTTGTAGTACTTATATGGAGCCCCAGGCCTTATTTTCAATAAGTTGCATGTTCCGGGCGACCCTATGCGATGAGGTGGTGTAAGGATGAATTGGAACATCACCACAAAAAAAATTTTTTTTCTTTATTATATTTAATTTGACTTATTTCTTTATTTTCACTTTATTTTTTTTTTTTTTTAGACCAGGAGTAAAAAACATTAATTTTTTTTTGAAAAATCTGAAAAATTTTTTATTGATACAAAAAAAAAATTTTTTTTCTCGTTCTCTCTTTTCTATTTCTTTTCCCTACTTCTTCTTTCATTTAATTCATTATCATTTATAACAATATTATATATTAATATATATATTATAATTCATTAATAAAAATAAAATAAAGATAAAATGTCTGAAGGAACTTTTCAAGGTGCTATTGGTATTGATTTAGGTACCACTTATTCTTGTGTTGCTACTTATGATTCAGCAGTTGAAATTATTGCTAATGAACAAGGTAACCGTGTTACTCCATCTTTCGTTGCTTTCACTCCAGAAGAACGTTTAATTGGTGATGCTGCTAAAAATCAAGCCGCTTTAAACCCAGCCAACACTGTTTTTGATGCCAAACGTTTAATTGGTAGAAGATTTGATGAAGAATCTGTCCAAAAAGATATTAAAACTTGGCCATTCAAGGTTATTGATGATAATGGAGCTCCATTAATTCAAGTTGAATACTTAGGAGAAACCAAAACTTTTTCTCCACAAGAAATTTCTTCTATGGTTTTAACCAAAATGAAGGAAATTGCAGAAGCTAAAATCGGTAAGAAAGTTGAAAAAGCTGTTGTTACTGTCCCTGCTTATTTCAATGATGCTCAAAGACAAGCTACCAAAGATGCTGGTGCCATTGCTGGTTTAAACGTTTTACGTATTATTAATGAACCAACTGCCGCTGCTATTGCTTACGGTTTAGGTGCTGGTAAATCTGAAAAAGAAAAACATGTTTTAATTTTCGATTTAGGTGGTGGTACTTTCGATGTTTCTCTTTTACAAATTGTTGGTGGTGTTTTCACTGTTAAAGCTACTGCTGGTGATACTCACTTAGGTGGTCAAGATTTTGATACTAACTTACTTGAACACTTCAAGACCGATTTTAAGAGAAAGACCAAGCTTGATATTTCTAATGATGCTAGAGCTTTAAGAAGATTAAGAACTGCTTGTGAAAGAGCTAAAAGAACTTTATCTTCTGTTACTCAAACCACTGTTGAAGTTGATTCTCTCTTTGAAGGTGAAGATTTCAGCGCTAACATTACCAGAGCTAGATTTGAAGAAATTAATTCTGCTTTATTCAAATCTACTTTAGATCCAGTTGAACAAGTTTTAAAGGATGCTAAAATCTCCAAGTCTAAGGTTGACGAAGTTGTCCTTGTTGGTGGTTCTACTAGAATTCCAAAAGTTCAAAAATTATTATCAGATTTCTTCGATGGTAAACAATTAGAAAAATCTATTAACCCTGATGAAGCTGTTGCTTACGGTGCTGCTGTTCAAGGTGCTATCTTAACTGGTCAATCTACTAATGATGAAACCAAAGATTTATTATTATTAGATGTTTCTCCATTATCCCTTGGTGTTGCTATGGAAGGTAACGTTTTCGCACCAGTTGTTCCAAGAAATACTACTGTCCCAACTATCAAGAGAAGAACTTTCACCACTGTTGCTGACCACCAAACTACTGTTCAATTCCCAGTTTACCAAGGTGAACGTGTTAACTGTGCTGAAAACACTTTATTAGGTGAATTCGACTTAAAAGGAATTCCACCAATGTCTGCTGGTGAACCAGTTCTTGAAGCCATTTTCGAAGTTGATGCTAATGGTATTTTAAAGGTCACTGCTGTTGAAAAATCCACTGGAAGATCTGCTAACATTACCATTTCTAATGCCGTTGGTAGATTATCCTCTGATGATATTGAAAAGATGATTAACGATGCTGAAAAGTTCAAATCATCCGATGAAAACTTCGCTAAACGTCATGAAGCTAAACAAAGATTAGAATCATACGTTTCCTCTGTTGAAAACACTGTTACTGATCCAGTTTTATCTTCTAAGATGAAGAGAGGTGCTAAGAACAGAGTTGAAACTGCTTTATCTGATGCTTTAGCTGCTTTAGAATTAGAAGACTCCTCTGCTGATGACTTTAGAAAGGCTGAATTAGCTCTTAAGCGTGTTGTTACCAAAGCTTTATCTACCCGTTAAATATAATATATAAATGAACCAAAAAAAATTTAAAATATATTGAATCATTCCTGTCCTATTCTAAAAAATGAAATATATTGTAAACTTAATTACTGGCATGTAGATCTTCTAAATGCCAATGTTGTGGTCATAAATTAAACATAGGTACCATTTAATTTATCCAAGTAGTCACTATATGTTTCAGTTCTTGGATGGTGATCAGAATCAGATCTAGTTGATTCATTTTAAGTTTTTAAATTTCGTATATTTTAATTATACTGAACTTGCTTTCCTGTCTGATATTATTTTATATATGATGATCCTCTCTACATAATTATTAATTGTCTGTTGATCTATAATGAAAAAAGGCAGTTGTATTCTTAAATCTCAAAATCACTTCCTTTACTAATTGTTACCCTTATTTCTAAAAAGATTTATTTATGTAACTTTTTGTGCATTATATAATATGGGTTGTGTTTCGAGAAGGTCATTACAATATTTTACTTAGTTTACCAACAAAGTATAAATAAAAATTTGCAATGATAGTCTTCACCAATCATCTTTTTAGTGCTTTTTTTCGTATATGCCCATCTATCGGCTCACAATTTTTTTATTTCCGAATGATTTTTTTTACAAAAAACATTAGCGAGAAAAAACAGCTATGAAAATTTTAAAAATCTCGTTTCCCTTGTTCATTTCGTTTTCCATCATTTATATATCATATAGGTTTGAATATCATAGTATTAATTAGATAGAACATAATAGAATATACCTAAGTTTATATTTAGAAGCAAAATGGTAATTGATAATACTATTGATGAGAAGATCAATCAAATTAAAGCTATTTCTAAAACTAGAAAGAGCGAAGTCTTGAACCATGATGAATATAGTAGTAGTAGTGAAGATGGTAGCATAGATTTGTCAATCACAGAAGATACTAAATCTACCACAACAACTAATAATAAGAATAATAGTACGCAATTGGATATTTCGATAATCACTCGTGGTAAAAGTCCTGGTAAGTTATATAAGTTAACGAAAAATATTAAAAGACTTGATAAAGTTAGATACAAAAACGGAATTCCTCGTTCTAATTTTGATGATATCAAATATTCTTTCAAGCCAACAATATTTGAATCGGATGAAGCTAAAAATAGTATATTTAATGGTTTTTATGTGTTATTTTGGATCTTCATTGGATCTTCAGTTTTTTCTTCGATGTCTAGTACTTTAAAAGAAAAAGGCATCAGGCAAGCATTTAAAGATTCTTCAATTATTCGAACATTTTTCGATAAAATCCCAATAATTTTAGTTTTTGATCTTTCAATGTATTTAACTACTTATATTGGAGTTTTAATTCAGCTTGCTATTAAAAATAAATTAATCAACTGGAACCCTACTGGTTGGTATATGCAATGTTTATTTGAATTAACTAGTTATATATTGAGTATCCGTGGTATTACAAAAAATCCCGATTTTCCCTGGATTGGGAAAATTTTCTTAATGCTTCATGCTACAGTTCTATTAATGAAAAGTCATTCTTATGGTTTCTATAATGGGTATTTATGGGGTATTAAAGATGAGTTATCTTTTAGTAAACTTTATTTAAATAAAGATGGTAACACCAAAGAAATTAATGATATTTTAAATAATAGTATTGAATTTTGCCAATATGAATTATTTTCTACTATTCCAGTTCCCGGAGACAAAGAAGACAAGCCTAGTAATGACGATAGCAAATTCCCTAATAACATTTCTTTTACAAATCATTTTTGGTATTCAATGTTTCCGACAGTCGTATATGAAAGATATTATCCAAGAACTTCAAAAGTTAGATGGAACTATTTTTTCACAAAAGTATTAGCAGTCTTAGGAATTATAGCTTCTATGATTGTCATTGCTCAAGAACAAGCTTATCCATTAGTCATAGAAGCATTGAAACTATCGAAATTACCATTAAATGAAAAAATATATCAATATCCTTTCTTGGTAATGGACATTATGCCGCCATTTTTCCTACTTTATACCCTTGACTTCTTTTTGATTTGGGAAAATATATTAAATGGATTTGCTGAAATAACTAGATTTGCTGATAGAAGATTTTATTTAGATTGGTGGAATTGTACTTCATGGGATGAATTTGCTAATAAATGGAATGTTCCAGTTCATCATTTCTTATTAAGACATGTCTATCATAGTTCTTTATCTTCCTTACAATTGACTAAACCTATTGCGGCATTATCAACATTTATATTATCTGCAATTTTCCATGAATTAGCCATGTATGTATTGTTTGGTAAATTACGTTGCTATATTTTTTTGTTCCAGATGTTTCAATTAGTGCTCGTTAAATTTGATCGTAATTTCCCTCTAGTTAAAAACCAGCCTTTATTTCTCAGTGTTTGCTTTTGGCTTGGTTTGTCTGCAAGTACTGGTTTAATTTGTTCTCTTTACTTGGTATTTTAAGTACTATTCTCAGAACTCCATTCTATTTTCCATTAATTTATCTTTCTTTCTTTTTTTTATTCTTTTTTTCTTCTTAATGATTCTATTAACTCCTTCTATATTATTATTAAGTACCGTTTGCCATTTTGGTCTTCGCTATCCATGGTCTTAATAACACTAACACTATTAATTTCTTTTCATATATAAACTATCAACAATAATAAAAATTCTTTAATTCATAAATGTTTTTATTCTTAAATATTGTAAATATGTACTCTAAAAAGAATTGTTTAAACTAATATGAATCGATAATTTATAAATACCCATTGAATCATCTTAATGTGGTAATTTTTTCTATTTCAGAGAAAAATTGTTTAGAAAAACTAGGGAAAAAAATAAAATAAAAATAAAATCTTAAAAAAAAAAAAAATATATTCTTGAACCACCTCTTCTGATATCAATCAATAATTATATTTGTTTTACTATTTTAAAAATAACAACTATTCATTTACTTTATAAGATACATACACAGGGTAAAAACAAAAAAAAAGCACGATGCCAATGACATTTGCAAAGATTGAAAATAATTTACCTCAGGACATTGCGATTCAAGCGGCCGGATTAGGAATAATATTTGGGATGGCTCTATTTTCAACGTTACTAATATCGTTTAAGCCTTTGTGTATATATCTTATGGGACTAGCATGTTTTCATTTTTTGGAATTTTATATAACTGCGAAATACAATTCATCAAAAGTCAAATCAGACTCATTTTTAATCAACCATAGTAATTCATATACAATCGCTCACGTTTCTGCAATCATTGAAACTATTGTTGAATTATGGTTATTCCCACATTTCTATACAAATATTTATTTTAAGATAATATCAGGTCTTGGGTTTTTAATCATGATAATTGGTCAAGCTATTAGGTCTTTAGCTATGAAGACTTCTGGTGAATCATTTTCTCATATTGTAGCTACTAGTCATGAGCGCAATCATGTATTAATCACTAACGGTATTTATTCAATATCTCGCCATCCTAGTTATTGTGGATACTTTTGGTGGGTTATTGGATCTCAGATTTTATTATTAAATCCAGTTTGTTCTATTGGATTTTCAATCGTTCTTTATAGATTTTTTTCAGACCGTGTTAAATATGAAGAAAAGCTTTTAATTAAATTTTTTGGTCAAGATTACATCAAATATAAAAAAAACACTTCTTCTTATATTCCTTTTGTCAATTAATAAAGAACTTGTATAGTATAATACAATATCCATTAATCTATTTCTTTGTCAACTGTAGATAGTAAAGGATGTAATCTATTCTATGTATGCATAATAATGTAACTATCACTTTATTTATACATATTTTTTCTTAATTTTTTTTTCTTTTTTGAAAATTTTCCTTTTTTTTTAAAAAAAAAAAGAAAATTTTTTCTCTTTGAACGAATAAAATAATCTCATGGAAGACAATATATTTATTACAATAGTTATCAAGCAATCACAATAGAATATGTTGCCATTTAGTAGATGTTTGGTAAATGGATTTAAGACTTCATCTAGAATATTATCAAAAAATAATGCTAGTGTGGTTAAACAAATAATACCATCAGCAACTTTTATAGTTTCAAGCAAAGAAAGAAGAACGATAACAGTATTTGAACCACTTGAAACTGCACACAAGGGTAGAACTCTTTTAACTGATCTCAAGAACTCATTATATGAAAAATACGACCCTACTGGATGGAGACGTCAATTAATAGATTCAAGTAATAAAGAAAAATCCATTAAAGCAGGAGATATTATTCGTATTAATTACAAAAACAATCCAAATGCTGGGTTCACTGGATATGTTATGGCTATTGATAGACAAGGTGTAGATAGTACTATTCTTGTTAGAAATAAAGTTACTAAGGTTGCTGTGGAATTAAGATTTCAACTATTCAGTCCAGCTATTGATCGTGTTGATATTGTTAGAAAACCACATAAATACAATGCTAGAAACAGACATTACTACATTAGAGGTACTAAATTGGATGTTGATGATTTAGAAAGTTCTATCAAAAAGAGAAAGAAGAAATTATAAGCTTGTGCATCACGAATATCTGTAAATAAATTAATAATATTAATAAATATAAAATATTGTGTTTTTTTTTGTTTTATTTTGAAAAAAAAGAAAAGCTTTTAGTAATATTAAAAAATAATAGTAAATATTGTTATTTACTTATATATTCATTGATTAAGAACATATCATAGAATATTTTAACAGTATATTATTGAGTCGATTATTTATTTTTTGGCCTGGAAACTTTGAGGGTCAAAAAAATTTACAGGAAAAACAAGTTGGAAAATTTGAAAATTTGAAAAAAATCTTAAGAATTGTTTATAGATCACATATTTATCGATTATCAAAAAATGGATGAATTAAATCAAATATATAAAGAATATCGTGAATATTTTTTAGAGTTTAAAATAAAAGATCTGTTGAGTATTAAATTAACAACTTTTGAAAAAGAAAACTATATAATACATTACTCAACTCAAGGATGGTTTGTAAGTAACTTATTTTTGGAGTTTCAGCAATATGTTTTACTGACACCTATTTCAAGCATGAAGATGGTTCTCAAAAGAAATTCTATGAAACATTTGAAGCATTAGGTATGACAATTTCAAAAGAATTTGCAAATAAATGGAATTCGGAACTATTTCAGAGATTAGAAAAATTATCAGAATTAAGTTCGTAAAGATAAATCAGTATTATGTTAACAATTGTGAAATGCAGGAAAATCTTAATCAAGTAAAGGGAAATAGTATAATTAAAGTAATAATTTAAAGAGTATAATATATGTTATTAAATAAATACAAGTGATTAACAAATGAAAAACGAAAATGGTATAATAAAGAATATAAAAGGGAATATTAGTTAAATCTATAACTCTTTTATTCCAACAGTTTTTTGTTGTCTAAGTTTCTTAGGATGTGATTTTGGAATATCTTCTGGAGCTAAATATAAGGAACCACCTTTAGCCAATTCAAGTTTTTCTTCGTCATCGACAATATCTTTCCAAGCATCTTCAATCTTAAAACTTTGTTTCTTGAATTCATTTTTTTTAGCTAATTCTTCTTCATAAATATTCAAGCCAATAGATCCAAGTAATAGCCCAACAGTTAAAAATTGTGCGTAAACTCTTGCTTGGACAATTTTCTGAGTTTTACTCATGACAGGATCCCTATCGACTAAAACCCAAGATCCGTATAATGAAATAGCCCAAGCAGCAACAATGATTTTATATTTATTAGCAGATAGTGATTCTACTAATTTATCTTTAGCTGATAATCCTCTCCATCTTTTAGCTTCTTCTAAAGCTCTGGTAGCAATTCTTGGGTCATTACTATACATTTGACGATCGAAACTTGTTGAAGCTAATTCTCCCATCACACAAATACCGAAAGTTGGTGGAGCAACGAAAACTGCTGTCTTAAAGGCTAATGGTAATCTGCCAATAGATGGATATCTTCTTTTGCCGATTGTGAAAAGTAAAGCAGTTCCTCCGAGACCAAAGAAAAGACCTTTCACAGCACCAACATAGACGTGGTAGTTATGGGCAGCAATTTCTTCATCAGTTAAGATCTTCATTTTATTTTACTATTTACGTGTATGAATTCTAATTTACTATAGTTATTGATTTTGAAAAATTTAAAAATATATTTATGAACTATTTTTAATAATATTAATAATAATAATATTTAAAATAAATACTTCATATTTTATCATAATGTTTGCAATGTATTACCTTTAAATATGAAATAGTTAATAGGGCTTTGGTTTTGAAAATTAATTCATTCCCCATAATTAGCAAACGTATATTGTTACCAGTCACCAGATTTATGTATAACTATATTTATAATAAATAGCTTAAACTATTAATGTAATGTAATTCATATTGAATCTTATTCTAGTTTACAGTTACAGTATGAACGGACTATCTCAGAGTCCTAATTTTTTTTTATAAAATTGTGTAAGCGGGATTTGAAAAAAAATTCCGGATTGTCATCTGTTTCTTTGTAATATGGCTTATCATTGGGTAATTATATAGAGAAAGTAAACTCAAATGGCAGTCGATATATGATTTCGAATAGTGAGAACTAATCCTGTTGGAAATACCTTGTTTATATATTATTGTGTACAAAAAATGATCATATACTCTTGTTATTCAATTGAATTTATAATTATAATTATTAGGAGGTAAATATATAATTCTATTTGGAGTCACGGGTCTCACATATAATGAAAATTTTGATATTGACCCTTTAATGCTCATTTTCTTTAACCTATGATATATTTCATCTTTAGGGACATCAGCACTTAATAAAATTCCAATGATCCCAGTGACACTAGGTGCAGCCATTGAAGTACCAGTTAAATATGCAGTGTTTTCATAGTCAATTTCATTATAATCAATATCTTGCATTTCTGGTTTAATTAATGGATCTTTCCATACTTCTTCCAGGTCATCATTTTCATCTATTTCATCTGGTTCGTCATCATTATTATCCCAAGCTGACTCTTCTTCCTCTATGAAACTTTCATCATTTTTATTTAGTATAATGTTTTTCTTTTTATAGTTACTATTAATGCTAGCCACATTAACACCGCTAGCAAACATTGAAACACATTTACCCCAATTTGAAAAACTAGCAATATTATCATTTTCATCATCTATGGCACCAACTGTAATAGATTTTTTAGCACTAGCAGGGCTAGTATTACAAGCATCTATATTAGAATTACCAGCAGCAGCCACAACTATTAAACCGGAATTATATGCAGCTTCAACGGCTTTATTCAATATATTATTTTTAGGAGCTCCTATAGATAAGTTGACTACTCCACGTTTGTATTTAGATTTTTTATTATGGTTAACTGCAAATTGAAGTCCTTCAATAATTGTTGACAAATTACCTGTGCCAGTACTATCTAAAGCTTTAACTTCAACTAAAGTGATATTTTTAGCCACGCCAAAAGTGGTTGAGCCAACAATTCCAGCAACATGGGTTCCATGGCCATTACCATCACCAGGGCCTTCACCAGTTAAATCAATACCATGGATACATCTATTCCCATTAAATTCATATTCATGATTTTCAACTAAGCATTCAATACCGGTATCTAAAATATAGGCATTAACATCTTGGCCCATGTACTTAGTAGGATATCTAAAGCTTTTATTCGGAGATTGATTTCTATATTTGAAAATATTTTTATTTTTTAAGAAATAATAATCAGATAATTTGGTTAAATGTTTAGGCGCATTATTTTGAACATAATATTGTTTAGGACGAGGAGGATGAATACGATCATTACTACAAGCAGTGATATTAATATCTTGGGTTAAATTTTCAATCAAAGGATTATTTCTTAATTCATCCATTTGAGTTGAATTTATACCAGTTAATTCAATTGTAAATGCTTTAAACCCATTAAAATCGAATTTTTTACTAATTCTCGGAATCAATCGACCTTTTTTATATTTGATCCAAAATTTTTTCCTACCAAATATTCTAAATGAAGAAGTAGGTTTCATTTGAATCAAATATTTTTGACACTCTGCTATTTGAATAGATAAGATAGTTGTAATCAAAAATAGTTTTAATAATTTCATATCTTTTTAATTTTATTGTCTTTTTGACTTTATTGTATTTTATTTTATTTTTTTTTTATTTATTTATTTATTTATTTATTTATTTATTTATTTATTTGTTGTTTATTATTATTGATTCATAAAAATATATGATTTTTCAGACAAAAATAAAATAATTACAATCAAAAAAAAAAAAAAAAAAAATCTACAAACGATAGAAATAAATAAGACATTATTAATATCATCTATTTATTTATTAGCAATGATGTTTTACAGTACAACTATTGTCTGTTTTATTTGATTTGGCTCTTTTAACAGAATCTTTTTGTGTGCCATTTCATGCATTTTCATGTTCATATCTTTCACTATAAAAGTGTAAATAGTAATAAATGAACATAAAATTCTATTCCATAGTATAGAAGAAAACGCGGATAATTCCAAAAACAGAAAGCAAATGCAATTCTCAAATGCGATTCACTTTCTGTTTTTGCAAATGCGATTTGCTTATTTGATAGTTGAATTGTCAAAAACAATTCAACAATCAATTTTTTGAGAATCCAGTCTCTTTTTAATATTTAATTAGTTGGTTGATTTTGCAAATAATATCAATATTACTATAATAAACCGTGGGGTTGTATTAAAATGCCATCTTTTCTTTTTTTTTGATTATTTGATAAGATAGATTAATGGTTTCTTTCCCCGTATTCTTTTTATTGGCTCATATCTCTCTAGATTACTCATAAAACCTTTTTTTTATTCTTTCCATTTTTTAATTTTTTCAATAATAATACAATAAATAATAATAAATAATAGTAGATATTCAACAGTAACAATCCTTACTTTTGTGTTTGATTTCTTCAGAGCGATGCTTTGCAACTATTTTTCCTTATCAGCAAAGGGGAAAAAAAAAAACTATCCTATCAAAAAATATCTTTATTGTTTAAATCTTTTTAAACCAAATCAAAATACTTAAACTCAGTTGAATTCTCTTTTTTTTATTATTTTTTTTAAATATTATTTTAATTGTATATTAAAAAAAATATTATATAATGAGTATTATCAATTAATTGAATAAATATTTATTTCATATCTATATATTTAAAAGACAAAAAATACATTAACCAACAAAATGGAACGTTTAGGACAAATCGCTTCACAAACTAGCACCGCAATTCCACCTCCTTTAAATCCTCTCGATCCTTTATCTCCGAACGAAATCAGTTTGATCTCTTTCATAGTTAAAAAAAAATATTCTTCTGAAGGTAAAGAAATTAACTTCAATACAATTTCTTTAAGAGAACCGAATAAGACAGCCTATCTTGCTTGGAAAGACCATGGCAAACCAATGCCAGATAGAATTGGGTTTTTCGTTATTCTTGTCAAAGGATTTAATGGTATCCATGAAGGTAATATTAATATCACTACTGGAAAAATTATTGATGTTAAACAATTAGCTAATGTTCAACCAATGCTTACAGTTGAAGATTTATGTGTCGTCGAAGAAATCATTAGAAACGACCCTGGAGTCATTAAACAATGTGAAATTTCCGGTGTTCCAAAAGAAGATATGCATAAAATTTATTGTGATCCTTGGGCCATTGGTTATGATGAAAGATGGGGTTCTTCAAGAAGATTGCAACAAGCTATGGTCTATTATAGATCTAATGAAGATGATTCACAATATTCTCACGCTTTAGATTTTTGCCCAATTATTGACCCTAACTTAGGTAAAGTTATTTTTATTGATATTCCTAATGTTAGAAGACCATTATCTAAACATCCAAATTCTAATTGGCACACTGAAGCCATTAAGGAAAAATATGGTGGATATAGAACTGACGGTAAGCCAATAAATGTTACTCAACCTGAAGGGGTTTCATTTAAGGTGAACAATAATGTCATCGAATGGTCTAATTTTAAATTACACATTGGTTTCAATTATAAAGAAGGTATTGTTCTTTCTGATATTTCTTATAATGATCACGGTAATGTTAGACCAATCTTCCATAGAATGTCTCTTTGTGAAATGATTGTTCCTTATGGTTCTCCCGATTATCCACATCATAGAAAACATGCTCTTGATATTGGTGAATACGGTGCCGGTTTTATGACCAATCCTTTAGCACTCGGTTGTGATTGTAAAGGGGTAATTCATTATTTAGATGGTCATTACTGTAACAAGAACGGGGAACCTGTCACTGTTAAAAACGCCATTTGTATACATGAAGAAGATGATGGAATTTTGTACAAGCATTCTGATTTCAGAGATGATTACAGAACTTCTACCGTTACTAGAGCCACTAAATTGATCATTTCTCAAATTTTTACTGCTGCTAATTATGAATATTGTATTTATTATGTATTTATGCAAGATGGATCAATTAAGCTTGAAGTTAAACTTACTGGTATTTTGAACACTTTTGTTTGCGCAGATAATGAAGATATTGGACCATGGGGTACTATTGTTTATCCAAACACTAATGCTCATAATCATCAACATTTATTCTCTTTGAGAGTTCATCCAAGAGTTGATGGTGATGGTAATTCTGTTGCTAGAGTTGATGGAACTAAATCTCCTTATCCAACTGGCCATCCAAAGAACATGTATGGTAATGGATTTTATGCTAAAAAGACTACTTTTAAAACTGTTAAAGAATCTTTGACTAATTATGAATCATCAACAGGTCGTTCCTGGGATATTTTCAATCCAAGTAAAATCCATCCATATTCTAAAAAACCATCTTCTTATAAATTAGTATCAACTTTCTGTCCTCCTTTGTTGGCGCAACCAGGCTCATTACCTTATAAACGTGCTTCTTGGGCTATCAATACTGTTGCAGTTGTTCCATACGCTGACGATCGTTTATACCCATCTGGTGACCATGTTTGTCAATGGTCAGGGGATGGATTAGTTGGCATGAGAAAATGGCTTGTTGATGGTGATGCTTCAATTGAAAATACTGATTTAATCTTTTTCCATACTTTTGGTATTTCTCATTTCCCTGCTCCAGAAGATTTTTGTGTTATGCCATCTGAAAAAATTGAAGTTTTATTTAGACCAAGAAATTTCTTCCTTGAAAATCCAGGCATTGATGTTCCACCAAGTCATATCCTCACTACTTCTCAAGCTAGAAAAGTTTTCAGTAAAGAAATTGTTTCTTTAACAGATAAAACTTCTAAATTAGCTTTTTCCAAAGCTTCCAGTAGTTGTTGTGAAAAATAATAAACTATATTCCTTATCTTATGATTTATATAGGCATTAAATAAATAATAAATATATATATGCTGATAATATTACAAAAGAAAGTATAAATAATAATGATTATGTCATATATGAGGCTGAATTTATTTAATAATTAACAATATTGATTTCCAATTTTAATTTTTTTGAGTATGTTTGCTTGGTGATTTACAATGCTTTTGTAAAACTTTCCGAGGTTTCTGTATGTGACGTTGTTCTTTAATGGATGTAGTTGTGTTATTAACGTTGCTATTGGGTATCAATTTTATTATTGAACTAAATGTGACTTTCTCATCTCTTTCTAATTCAATTACATCCTTTAATTTAAGATCCCAATATTTCTTTGGAACAAGATTCACTCTATGATTCACTCTTGCTTCTAATATTTTTATTAAAGATTCTTGTTCATATTGTAATTTCTTTATTCTTTCATTAACTGTTTATTTTTTGGTTAGTATTATATTGTTTCTTTAAAGATAAAAACAAATATCTATATATATTTATTTCAAAAAGACATTATCACTTACTATTGAATCTAAGCTTTTCAACAATTTTTCTTTTTTGTTCTATGTTATATCTTGCCATTGTAGTTCTTTATTTATTCAATCAATCAATCAATCATCAATTGATATATATATACATATATATATCATCACAGTTAAAATTCAATTCAATTCAAAAAATCAAGATACTTTGTTTTGATTTTTTGTTTATATTTTTCCAAATAACAAAAAACAAAAACAAACTTTTTAAAGAGTATTTGAGTTAGTAATTTATGCACATTACTTTAAATACACAAAAGAAAAATATGGATAGTTAACTCTAGTATTTTCCTAAAAATCTTGTAATTATGAGGTTTTCGTAATCGACATTATTACTAAAGGTTTTCTCTAACAATTTCATATACATACATGATATTGGTTTGTAAAAAATTGATTTTATTGTAACTTTTGTATTAAATTTTTTTAGTATTATTGTTTTCATTTCTTGACACATTTTGTTGGCTGTAAAAGTAGAGCATGGATATTTGAGTCGATATATAATTTCTTTACAAATAATAACCTAAATTAGGAAATAATTAAGTAACATCAATTTAAATACCAATGAACTGCCTGGCTGTGATAGTCTAGAAATGGAAAAGTAATAATTATTCACTTTTAAAACTCCTCGTTTCAAAATGCCAACTTCTGCCAGAAGAGAGTTTATTTTTTTTTACAAAAAGGAAAAATCCATGAATAATTTTTTTATCCATTGATCTAAGTTGTGTAAGGTTTATTTCTATGAGCGACTAAAATAGACAAGAAGAATAGTTTTATATAACCTTTATGTAAGAGTCTCAAAAAGAACTAAAATACAATAATGGCAAATGAAATACATTAATATACTTAAAACAGTATTATGAGAAATTTTTCTATATTAGTTAATGAGAAAATTCACCAGGAAATTATCAATCAAGATAATTAACAGTACTTAAAACTGACCCTAATTTAGGTTTATGAATAATAAAAGTAACGTAAGATAATATTTATATTTTTGTTAACAGTTATATAATAAGAATGTATATATATATAAAACACACTACTATGAACGTAATGGTGACAATAATGAAGAATGTGGGACACCTAATAACATCTGTAATTTTGGATTAACTATACTTACTTGAATTATTTATTGGTAGTAATAGTACATTTTGTTTAAACATAAAAAAGTACAATGTATATCCAATAACTATAGCTTTTTCACAAGAAGAACTGTAATATTAGTTAACAGAATAGTCAAAAATCAAATGAGTCTGAACCAACAAAGACACATTAAACACTTGATTTTATAGAGCTGGGTAAAATATACGGAATTTGCTAAGAAAACATAATATAAGATTAATAGTATTCATTGAAAGATGGATATAAATTATAATTATTATTATCCATTAATTATCAAGATTGCCAGTATAAAAAGTTAAAATACTGAACGACAAATGTCTTTCAGGCTTAATAATTTCCTAAAACAAAGATAAAAAGAAAACTGACACTAAAATTTTTTGATGAAGCAACAAATTTTTATACACTAAAACTATATTGTTTCATTTAGTACCAAGATCAAATATACATTTGGCTATATATATAAATTTTTATATAATACTGAATTGTGGGTAAAATTTAGAAACTTCTGAAACGAAGTTGAATAGCCCTTACATAAAAGAAATAAAAATATGTCACTAAAGGCACTACTATATACTTTGTGAGTTTTTCTTCGATATACAGATGAAATATTGACCTTAGAAGGCTGCTTTTAACATTTGCCATATTAATAGTGACAATTAAATATAGCAAATTATTCAGAGCCTATATTAAAAATAGAAACAGCGTAATTATGACAAAAATAATATAGTACCTGACTATAAAAGAAAAACGTTATGCCTCTTATTTTTGGTTTTGTTTTATTAGTAAATTCCTTTTCTTGCGAGCCATCTACAAATTTCTTTTTGTGCTAAGAAAAATTGATGAGACCGATATTAGGAAACTGAATAATTAATGATGAGAATAAAACACAAATTTAAATTATTTATAGTATGCATGCGCATTTGTTATAGATGTTTTAGCTATTGTATCACACATTAAAGGATAAAAATGCTGCTGCAAAACTCACTAGTGAAATTAGTTGATTCCGAACTTTAGGATGTCACTGATCGCTGGGAAAAAACTTGCATGATGCAAAGCGGAAAAGTTTCACTATCCAAGTTTTTTCATTTTGCTTTTCATATATATATCATCCTGTTTATCTACTTTTATATATTTTACAATTTAATTGAGGTTTTATTTTTTCCCTTTTCAAAATTACTATTTGTTCAGATATATTCATTCGTTTATTTATTGTGATTACAGTAATATTGTTTTCTATTCTTTTATTGATTCTTGTACCCTCTTGTCATTCGTTGAAATAATTAAAAGGAAGAAATTAGACAAATATTCAAATACGTTTTTTTTTCAATAATATTAATTACAGAATAATCAATATAAAATATAATAAAAAAAATGAGATTCGGACTTCGCTCATATTTAGCAATAATTGCTTCAACTTGTATCACTGGCTCTCAAGCTACTGATGTTACTGAATATACTACAAGAACTGTTACCACTTATGTAGGTAAAACTACCACAACTCTTTATCTCGATTGTGAACTTGGTTGTTCTCAAATGAGCTCTTACTTTTCTTTAGCTAGTAACGATTATAAATCTACTTCTACCACTAGTACTACTACTACCAGTACTTCTAGTACCTCTACTACCTCTGCTGCTACTATCCAAAACAAAAATGTTGTTACATCTACTACATCTACTTCAAGCACCTCCACTGAGTCTTCAAGCACCTCCACTGATACTTCAAGCACCTCCACTACTTCAAGCACCTCCACTGATACTTCAAGCACCTCAACTACTTCAAGCACCTCCACTGATACTTCAAGCACCTCAACAACTTCAAGCACCTCCACTGATACTTCAAGCACCTCAACTACTTCAAGCACCTCCACTACCTCTAGCACCTCAACTACCTCTAGCACCTCAACTACCTCTAGCACCTCAACTACCTCTAGCACATCTACTGATACTTCCAGTACTTCCACTGATGCTTCCAGTACTTCCACTGATGCTTCCAGTACTTCCACTGATGCTTCCAGTACTTCCACTGATACCTCCGCTGATACTTCAAGCACATCCACTGATACTTCAAGCACATCCACTGATGCTTCCAGTACTTCCACTGATGCTTCCAGTACTTCCACTGATGCTTCCAGTACTTCCACTGATGCTTCCAGTACTTCCACTGATGCTTCCAGTACTTCCACCGATACTTCAAGCACCTCCACAGATGCTTCTAGCACATCTACAGACACTTCAAGTACTTCAACTACTTCTAGCACATCCACTGATGCTGCTTCCACCACTATTGAATCTGCTGTTAGTTTGAGTTCTATTGTTGCCGCAACCACAGTCTCTTCAACCACTGGTAGTGTTATTTACTACGGAATTGAAGTTAGTTCTTCTACTGCTTCTACTATTACTACCACTGGTACTGGTTCAGCATCAACAACTGAATCTGCTACTGAAAGTGTCATTGCTTTCACTACAGCGGTTGTTTACACCAGCACTGATTCCAAAAGCTCTGTTACTACCGGAACATATTCTACCTTAACTTCAGCTACTATTATAACTCAAATAACTAGTACTAACAGTGCCGGGTCTACTATTACTTTTGCAGCTATCAGTGTTTCAAGTGTTAGTATAGCCTCTGACGTTGGATATAACTCTACTGTTGCTCCATCTACCTCTTATGTAGTTGAATATGCTGATTCTACTACTATAGTCACTGTTACCTCTTGTTCAAACAATGTTTGCAGTAGTAAAGCAATTACTACTGGTATTGCTATTTTGACCACTACTATTAGCGACATCGAAACCAGTTACACTACTTACTGTCCGTTGACTGCTACGAAATCTACTATTGTAGCTCCTGCTGCTGCCTCAAGTACTTTAGATGCAGCTGCAAGTACTTTAGAAGTTTCTGTTATTGCTTCTGAAACAAGTTCTTCTGAAGTATCTGCCGAAGAAATTACTACTGATGTTTTTGCCGAAGAAATTACTACTGATGTTTCTTATACTTTAGAGGCCACTGCTTCAACTGTTGCTACTTCTAATGATGATTCTACTTCAATTGATGCTTCCTATACTTTAGATGCCATTGCTTCAACTGTTGCTACTTCTAATGATGATTCTACTGCAACTGTTGCTACTTCTAATGATTCTACTTCAACTGTTGCTACTTCTATTGATTCCATATCAACAGGGTTAACAGATACCTCTGATAACGAAGATGTTGGTAGTGCAACAACTGATGATGCTTCTGTAAGCACTTTAGCTGCTGAAACCTATTACAGTGATACTAGTTTATCATACTCCACTACTGGTAGTGCAGACTATGAAGAATATACTAGCACCGATGTTTCTGTAATAGATTTTACTGGTGAAGGTAACACCAATAGATACTCTATACTCGTTGGATTCTACTCATTACTTGCTGGGTTCTTAATTTCTATTATTTGATTAACTCAACAATATTATCCGCAACATCTTCTCTTCTAACCAATTTTTTTCTTACAATTAACTCTAGCTAGCTTAGTTTAATTGTTTTTCTTTCTTTCTGCTTTCGCTTCTTTATTGCTATTTTTTAAACAACATATTTTTTATTCATTTAATTCTTCCCTAGTATAGATTAATATATTACGTTCTATAGACTTTATTATTATAAAAACAACCAACAGTACTATTTATTATATTATTGTAATCTTTCAGTTGTCTTTACTACAAATTTTGATTTTTTTGATTTTTCATATACATATGTATACCGATTGCGTTACCTTCTAAATGACGTAGAGTACATAGTAATATACTTTTAAAACTTTAGAGTTGAATAAGTATAAAGCTATATGTGTGATCGTAAAATTGTTAAAATTTTTTTTATCGATTTATAAGCTTTATATTATTTGTAGTAGTACAACAGATCGATTTAACAGAGAATGCATTATCAGATTTACCCATAGCCGATACTCTAGTAGAGATTTCGTACAAAATCTCGATGTCATACAATATTTAAAATACGCTAATATAAAGTAGTAACAAACTAGAGGCTTACACGTGATCTATTATTAAAGATACTCACACAAAGAAAAAAGAGAAAAAGAAAGAAAAAGAATTAGTCATGATAGAAGAAAATATATATATTTTTTTTAAAATGACTGAAGTATCGCTCCATTGAAACGATATATATTTCATAGTTGAAGAACAACCAAAATTATAACACAAAACAAAATATGTCACCATCAGAACAAATAGCTAAAGATGCTCATTTAGCTTCTACAGTCTTAAAAACTTTATCTGACAAAGAAAGATCAGATGCATTACAAGTAATCTATGATGAATTAAAGGCCAATAAGAAAGCTATATTAGAAGCTAATGCCAAAGATTTGGAAAAAGCAAACCAACAAAATTTAGAAAGTGCTTTAATTAAGAGATTAGATTTATCAAAAGGTGATAAATTTGATAATATGTTGCATGGTATACTTGAAGTCGCAGAATTAGAAGACCCAACAGGTAAAATCACTTTAGCCAGACAATTAGATGAAGGATTAGATTTATATAGAGTCACTTCTCCTGTTGGGGTTTTGTTAATAATATTTGAATCTAGACCCGAAGTCATTGCAAATATTACAGCTTTAGCTTTAAAGTCAGGTAATGCTGCCATATTGAAAGGTGGCAAAGAATCTTTAAACACTTTCCAAGTTATGGCTGACATTATTGATAAAGTTTTAGATGAGAAATCAAAAATTCCAAAAAATTCAATTCAGTTAATCAGCACTCGTGAACAAGTTGGTTCTTTGTTAGATCAAGACAAATACATAGATTTAGTCATTCCAAGAGGCTCAAATGCTTTAGTACGGAACATTAAAGATAATACAAAGATTCCAGTGCTAGGTCATGCTGATGGGTTATGCTCAATTTATGTTGACGATGAAGTTGACGTTGAAATGGCTTCTAGAATTGCCGTTGATGCAAAGACTAATTACCCAGCTGGTTGTAATGCTGTTGAAACTTTATTAATTAATAAACACTTACCACTCAGTAAAATTCAAGATATTGTTGATACTCTTATTGGAAATAAAGTTACTCTACATGTTGCTCAGCCATTATTCAGCCAATTAAAGAAAAATGAAACTTTCATAGTTGAAGCTACTGAAAAGGATTTTAATACTGAATTTTTATCTTTTAATTTAGCTGTGAAATTAGTTAATGACGTTGATGATGCTATTAAACATATTAATTTACATTCTTCAAAACATACAGACTCTATTATCACTAATAACGAAGTTAGAGCTAATAAGTTCCTTAATGGTATAGATTCCGCTGGTGTTTACTGGAATTGCTCAACTAGATTTGCTGATGGGTTCAGATATGGGTTTGGTACCGAAGTTGGTATTTCTACCAACAAAATTCATGCTAGAGGCCCGGTTGGTTTAGAAGGGTTAGTTTGCTACCAATATCAATTAAAAGGTCATGGTCAAATTGTTAGTGATTATGGAAATGGTAAAAGATCTTTTATCCATAAAGACATTATTGAAAGTTTGAAATAGCACTAAGTTATTAAAAGTAATATACACTCAATAATTTAATTATACAGTATTATAAGAATTGTAATTGCACTATATACAGTTTAATATGACAAATTGTTAATGTAAGAGACTGTATAACAATGCATATATCACTACACATATAAATTTTAAAACTTGAAAAATTCAGAGGAAAAAAAAATTCCGAAAAAAAAATCGAGAGGTTTTGGAAAATAGTGGAAGAAGTGGCGAAAAAGAAACTCACAAACACAACACACACCAGAACCATCAGTAATATTATTATAATTGTATAATAAATATCAGAAAATTAAGCAATTTAATAATTAAAAGTAAATATAATAGAATAGTCAAAAAAATATAGAAACACAAAATGGTTCTTGAGGCTACTATGATTGTCATCGACAATTCCGAGTATATGAGAAATGGTGATTATACGAGCAATAGATTTGAAGCACAGTTAGATTCTGTGGATGTAATCTTCAATGCAAAGACCCAAGCCAACCCAGAAAATACTGTAGGGATTTTGTCAATGGGTGGGGAAGGTCCACAAGTTTTAAGTACTTTAACTAATGAAATTGGGAAAATACGTGTTGGGATTCACGAGTCAAAGATTTGGGGTAAAAGCCATTTAGCTAATGGTATCCAAGTTGCTGCACTCGCATTAAAACATCGTCAAAATAAAATACAAAGCCAACGTGTGATAGCATTTGTTGGATCTCCTATTGAAGAATCTTCTAAAGAATTAGAAAAATTAGCCAAAAAGATGAAGAAGAATAATGTTGCTATTGATTTTATAAATTTTGGGGAAAATAATGTTAATACTACTAAATTAGAAAAATTTATTTCAATTGTTAATAACCATGATAATAGTCATTTAGTTACTGTACCACCTGGTCCTAGAATCTTATCTTCTGTTATTATTTCTTCTCCAATAATCTCTTCTGGTGACATATCAATAGATGCGGATAGTTATGGTAACGGTGATTTCGATCTTGATGCTAATATCGATCCTGATTTGGCATTGGCTCTTCGTTTATCTCTTGAAGAAGAAAGAGTTAGACAGGATCGCGAAGAACAAGAGAAGAACAAATCGGCTAATGCTGAAAAATTGGATTCTATAAAAGAAGGTAGCGATGAAAAAGATAAAGATAATGATTCTCAAATGAAAGATTAAATAAACAAATATACAGAAAAAAGAATGTTTATTTCTTTTTTTTTATCCTACACTAATCTTAACATGATACAATATATGTAATAAAAAAAAGATAAATATTAATTTTTTTTTGCTTATATATTTAATTATATAATATAAAATTTAATCGTTGATTTATTTTTTTCTCAGTTTTTTAGGGTGTTTTTTTGTAATGTCGTACTGTTCATCTTCATCCTCATCATGACTTCTTTTATGTTCATTATCTTCTGACTCGCTTTCTGACAGTGAGTCAATCTCAACATACGGAATCTTTGGGATACCAATGATAGTAGCATCATTATCCTTATCATCCTTTTCTTCTCCTTCACCATATTCTTCTTTTGGTGATGATTTTTCATTTTCAAATTGTTCTACTGTACTTTCATAACCTGATTCAGAATCTGACAACAAATCGTACACCTCAGGTTTTTCTTTTGTATCCAATTTATCTTCAACCAAAGCTTCTTCGGTTGCTTGAAATTCTTCTTGACTCTTTTCCGATGATTCTGCTCCGATTACTTTCAAGCCATCATAATCATCGTTGCTTTTAAGATATTTGCTATCAGATTCAATATCTTTATCAGTATCTTTATCAGTATCTTTATCAGTATCTTTATCAGTATCTTTATCAGTATCTTTATCAGTATCTTTATCAGTATCTTTATCAGTATCTTTATCAGTATCTTTATCAGTATCTTTATCAGTATCTTTATCAGTATCTTTATCAGTATCTTTATCAGTATCTTTATCAGTATCTTTATCAGTATCTTT